>PVIR01003830.1:0-84527 GCA_004026965.1 Petromus typicus | reverse complement strand
CTTCCTTGTACATCTTACTTTTCTGTCTCTGTCTCTGTCTCTGTACCTGTCTTTCTTTCTCTCCTTCCTTCTCTCTTGCACTTCCTTTTTTTGGCTGACTTCCTTCTCGATTCAAGTAATCCAGAAGGAAGGCTGTCCTCAAAACTCCCATATTCTTCTTGCCTAGGGTCTGTCAGTAGAAATATATGAATTTGTTTCTTACTGTGAACACATATGGAGTTTGTGTGCTTCGTAAAGAGTCAGAGGCTCCCAGAGACTGGGTTTCTTCCAAGATATCAAAGAGAACACAGTGTTTTTGTTCTAGTGTAAACGAGGCCAGGCAGGTGTAAAGTGAACAAGGATCGGGGAGGAGGACCAGGTATCTGCTGGTGAGAGACCCTGGTCAGCGGTAGAGCATTCAGGCATCAGGCTACTTGTCCAGGTTAAAGAGGCTCCATGAAAGAAATGCTGTGAATCCTCTGGCCAGGTTCCCTTTGCTTCCTGCTGGAGCAAAGTTGCTGACAACCATTGGCCCTGGAACCTAAGGTTGGCTAGAAGCTCTCAAAACCTACAGAATAGTCACCCTTTAAAATTAGAAATTAGAAATAAGCTTAAATAATTAATTATTTTCTCTACTTTGCCTTACTCTAGCTCACTTTGAAATTTTAAAATTTACTTATAATATTCTGAATAGAAGTGTCCTATTCTGTGGCATAATAACATCCTCAGATATTAGTTTTACCTCTCCTCCTTGCGTATTATGCCTTCATTTTATGCCTTCATGCTTTTACTGCTTTACTTAATGATCACAAATTATCTAGATTATGCTGGAATTATGGAGACTAATAGGAAGACACTGTCTTTCATGGGCTCATGTCTTACACTTATGAAAGATGAGAATTGTTATAGCTAATTTTAATACTAATTTTACCTTAAATGATAAGGTAAAAAGTCAAGGTAAATATGGAGATTTACAGAAAGAAAGAAAAAAAAAAGAAGAATGAACAGATTTTGGGGGAGAACAAGGTAGTAGTTTCTCATAGATGTTGAGATTCAGTAAACAATTAAAATCAAACAAATGAACATAAGAGGAAAAAGTAAGATGAAGGATTTGATGGGAGCGTACAATAGCATATCTTCCTCTTGAAGACCTAAGGGACCAGATGATGCTTTCATTCACTTCATGTGAAGCACTGAACTTGCAGGCTGCAATTGCAAAATTGTGGCCAGCACTCTCTCTAGTGGAGGATTTATGAACTATCCCTCTGTGCTTCCATGATTTGTATACAAATGAGTGAATAGTTGCACATGAAAACAGGGGGGATAATCATGTACTGAGTAATTGTAGAATCAAGAGAAGGATACGTGCATCAGTGCCATGGAGGTATATATCCACAGAAGAACTTCCAGTAAAACTCGTGCCCCTGAGATCCCACCTAGCAAGGAGGAGTAGCACGGAGAAGAAACCAGCAAGGGCACTGAAGGAACCCCAAATGATGGAAAAGGAAAACAGAAGAGAAAAGAGAAGGGAAGGGAAGGGAAGAATAGGGAAGGGAAGGAAAAACAAAATAACAGGTTTGGAACGTGACTAGTTTAATTTTAAATTTTGAGTTCCAGGTAATTTGAAAACTGGGATGGGGAAAACAGGACAAATTACTTCAGTGATCCACATCTTAGCATCTTCCAAAGACACTTTTGGGTTGACCATATGTCCCAATTCAATCACTACAGTTTGGTTTTATAACATTTGCTCCAAATAATTATTAATGACATCTTATTTCACTCTCTGTTGCATAATAAATTACTCAGTCTCTGAAGTTATGTGGCCATTTTCTTTGATTTTTTTTTATGAGGAAAATTAAATGCATGTGAGACAGTGAAGGTGCAGTCATGACTCAAAGGCTTGGTTCTCACTTACTGAGCATGTGAGCCAAGGTTTGCTCTTTGAGGCTGATTTCACCACTACCTCTAATGTCCCTTTGTGTCTACAAGGTGTCATGTTCAAGTGAGAGAGTGCACAGGAGGTGAGCTGTCCATGTTCTCATAAAGTTAATTCTACCAAGAAGATGAGAACAGTAATTGTTTTTGTCAACCTATTCCCTTTTTATATTCTTTTGAAAGCATTTAAGCCTTTTACAAATAATTTCATGACAGTCACATTTCCATTAAAACCATATAGAAAAGGAAATAAAGCAAGGCTCATCAGTGCTCCTTATTTTGCAGTTGAGATTAACCAGTCATCTTCAAAGCTGCCCATTTGAGTCCTCCAAAATCATAAATAGTAAACAACATTAAAATGGAATAATAAGGGAGACATGGGGTTAACTATAAAACATCATGTGTTGGGACAGACAGGAACTACTGGAAGTAATGGCATGAATTTGTATTTATTGACACAGAAAATAGTTCATTGTATTTTATCAAGTGAAAAAAGTTGTTACTGAAATGCAGGTGTAATATGATTATAAATGTAGGTGAAATCATAAAATATATGGTTATGCATGTCTGCAATGATCAGAAATGTCTAAAATGTTCACCATAATACTGATACTCAAGTGCTTATCTCTGTAGAGTGATTTGAAAATAGTTTCATATTTTTAAAACAATCTATTTCCTCTTAAAAATATGAGATAAATGACATTAAATTATGAGAGAAATATCTCTTAAACTGTAATTCAGAGTTTGAAATACCTTGTATAGAAGGTGGGAATAGGTGATGGCATAAAGTTGCTAAATTGTCTAAATCCCTGCACAGCTATAGCCCTTTCTGCCTCTGTATTTGACCCTTTCCTTAGCTCCTGTCTTCACAGCCCATCCTACTGCAGTGAGTCAAAGAATACAGCATGTCCTAGTAACATCAAAGCTCCTGTGGTGTGATTATTGCAAATCATCTCCATGGCCCTGGGCCTTTGGTAGCCAATGTCCTTGTGTACAACTGTCGCATTGAATGTGAGCTCCACTTTGGAGACTTGGTAACTGATTTCTAATGAATATAATAAGATAAAAATTATGTCTGTGGTATAAAGAGTAGATCGTGGGAAACAATTTATCTCTGTATTGCTCACCATGCCCCAACATTATCCAAGCAGCCTTAAAGGGCACCATCAAGTGAGGACCTAAGGTCTCCAGTCAGAAGTGAGGAAAAGCTGCATCCAGCCAGTAACTGAGATGACTGTATCCCAGCCCTCCAGCTACCGTCTCAGGAGACACTGCACTGGAACAACTGCTTAGAGATTTCTGATCCACAGAAATGGGATGAGATAATAATGTTCATTGTTAGAAATCTCCAAATATGTGGCACTTGTCAGGGAGAAATATTACCTGAAATCAAACTCCAAAGATACTGTTTGTTCTGATCTCAGACTCCTACCTAGTCTTAGGTTTGATTGACATGTATTTCTATGCTATGGATTGGTTTGAGTGTGTACCTCAAACATTCATGAGCTAAAAGTTTGATTCCCGGTATGGCAATGGTGAAAGAAGATGGAATCCTTCAGGTGTGCAGTGAAATTGAAGGTAATTAAGTCATCTGTACCACTGCCTTCAAGGAAGATCTTCAAGGGGTTAATGTAGTTCATTAAGACCTTAGTTAGCCCCAGTAAGGATGGATTATTTTCACAGCATGAGGCTTGCCCTAAACTTCTTTGGCTTTCTTCTTACCATATTTTCTCCCTTTAATACCTCTTGCTCCCTTTCTATTTACATACAATGTTGAACCACAGCTGGACAAGAAGATACACTATTGGTATCAAGCAGTCAGAAACCCCAGCCACCAGAGTACATGGGTTTATTTTTTTCCACACTGAAAGTTTGGTGGCAGGATTGAGAGGAGACCTCCTATGATTGTTACCTACTGTCATGGTTAGTTCACTGATCGTGCTCCACTGAGAAGGGAGGAATGTAATCCTAGAAGAACTTTGGTTAGTTCCTGAGAGAGTGGGCTCTTGGGAAAGACCAAGCACAGCCTTTGAAACTCTTTCTTGCCCAGTGATTGCCTTACAGCTCCAACTCATGTTCCCTGAATGGTCTGTCTTGCAACCTGCTTCACGTCCAAGTTTCTGCGCCCTATCATGGGGTGTACTGAGAGTCCAACAGGCCAATACTGTTTTCTGGAATAAGGGGTCCAAGGTTTTTAGTCACTAAAAATGTCTATGATTTAGATTTACATTTCAAAAACATTGAAAGTCACACTGCTATTGCCTTTAATGGATGTAAGAATTAAGCTTATTCTTCATCTGAGAAATAGCAATGAGGTCAGAAACAGAACAACTACATGAAACAGAACACTACATTTCTGTCCTTAACATCAGAAATTACCAGGAAGAAATCCACAGGCAAAATAAAATAGAATGCAGAGACAAAAGCTAGAAGAAAGTCATAAACAGATAGCATATACTGATTCAAATCCAATTATTTTAATACTTGTCTCATGCAAGAGTGAGCTAATATTCTAAATAAAGATAAAAATTAGGAGAACACAGGGCCAGGGATTTAGGTCAGTGGTTCCGGTGCCTGTCTTGCAAGTACAAGGGCCTGGGTTCGATCCCCAACAAACACATACAATAATACTAGGTGTGGAGATTCACGTCCACCAGCAATCAATACCACATACCATAGAGCCAGGTGTGGTGGCTCACACCTGTAATCCTAGCACTTGGGAGGCAGAGGCAGGAGGATTGCTATGAGTTCCAGGCTGAGCTCAGCATCAGCCTGAACTACAAAGCAAGACGCTGTCTCAAAAAATAAAAATTAAAAAAAAGGAAAATACATTGTAAAACACATACTTACGTGCTGTTTACATGAAATTCACCTCAAAAGATATAAACAGGTTTAAATTAAAGTGGTAGGAAAAGATATATTTTGAAAAACTTAGCCATAAAACAATCTGATATTATTTAAAAAATCTTAAAATATAAACTTGAAAACACCAGAAGTTGTCAATGATAAAGAAAAAAACATAATTTTCAGGTAAACACACAAATCTTAAAATATATATATATACAAATAGAATTTTAAAATACATGGGTGATTGAAAAACAAGAATTGAGGTTTGAGGTTTTTTAAAATTTCTGTTAAAATATAGAAACAGTGGACAAAATATCACTAAGAATATCAAATAACTGAAATGCACCATTAATTAACTTGACCTAATTAATATTTATAAAATACCTGAAGTTATAAAATACACATTATTTTCAGGTTGCACGCTTTTAATAAGTTGATCTACATACTGCTGCACTGTATTCTTCCACAAACCAGAATACAATTCATAAACTATCTAACCAAAAGGAGATAATAGAAGCCAGTAAAAATATTTTAAAGTCAAATCTTTGATTATAAATAGAAAGTCCTCAAAATAGTCCATAAAGAAATATTTTGTAGTATATATTATTTAGTATTAAGTTACTAAGTACATAGTGTTCATAATAAAATAATTTTAAAGGAACACATGTTTTATAGAAAACAGTTTATATGATTAAGACATGTGAAATGTGGCTAAAGTACTACTTGCAGAGAAAGCTACAGCTTCAAATGATTTGAGTAAAAAACAGAAGACAGCTTTAAAATTAAAAACCTAAGTTTAAGTAGAGAGGGAAAGAAAAAGCAGAATTAATTAAGTGCATTTTAGATAGGAAGCAGAGTCATACAGGTAAGAGCAGATGTCTGTGGATGAACAGAGCGGACACTACAGAAAGTCCACGAAGGCATGAAAGTACCAATAAGGTGAGCAATCCCTGCGCTCATCAAATAATCCAGAACAGAAGGAAAGGAAGCAACTGGCCCACATCAAAAGCGAGCGCCCCCAAGAATTGTAACAATATTTAAAGGAACTCCAAGGATGTCCAGAAAACATGTTATTCTGATAAACTTTTCAGTTCAAGTGAAAATGAAAGCACAGCTTTAAAATGTACAACAAAAACTGTCCCCCAAAGAAATGGAAGGTCTGAATAGCTCTACAGCTAATAAAGGAAGATTATTTGTGATAAGCAGTGCACAGAGCAAACAAGGTATACATGGCTTCACTGCTACATTCACACACATATTTAATGTATCACAAAAATCATTTCAGGAAATAGAGAAGAAAGCACTTCTGAATGCATTTTATGAGGTAGTATTATTGTGACAATAAAGCCAGTAAGCATATTACAATGAAATAAAAGAAGTGACAGATTTCTTGAGCTGACACAAAAATCTTCAAGAAAATAAACACTAAAACATCACTTCTAGAAGCGTATAAAAAGGATAATAGGCCACCAGCAAGTCAGATTTATCTAAAGCATTCAAAATTGGTTTAAATTTCCACAACAAATCAATATATTTCACCACATTGCCAAATAAAGAAGATGATCTACTTAGTCATCTGTCTAAGTACAGAAAGTTATTTTATCCAAACTATCAGCAAACTTAGACATATTGGATCCTCCCTTAAACTAATAAAAGATATCTGTAAAGAATAAAGAGTTATCATTATAGTTAAGAGTTTAGTCTTTAATCAAAAAAAGGACAAATTATATCTATTATATGACTTACAGTTCCAGAAATATTGGAGTTGTTGCACACAAAAATGTACCTCATGCACGTTTTTGAAAAATTGGTGTAGTTGTACTACAAATTCATTTTAAACTACTCTTTAGATTCTACATATTAATCAAATTACAAGAGAGTTTTTTGTCAGTAATTCATAAGTTCTATTTCATGCCTAAGCTTAGAATTACTAAAACCATGTTGAAAAGTTCTCTCCCCGGTTGAGAACCTGCACCTGTGAGTGTGCGTGTGTATTCAGGCAAGTCAGGGTCCATGTCACGCTCACATTTCACTGTGTGTGAATGATGAGCCTACTAAGGATGCCAAAACAGCAAAGCAGAAGCCAGGGGCTTATGCCATGGACCTTTGTCCTGCACAGCTTAGGAGGCTGGATGCCCAGGAACAAATTCTTCCAGGTTTGGCACCTGTCCTTTCTTCTCTGTACGCAGAAACAGAGGTCACTGTGGTGTCTCTTATTCTGTGGTGAGGGCTCCCTCCCTTATGACCTTATTTAATCTCTTTTCCTTCCTTAAAGATTATATCTCCAAGTGCACATTGGTGTTTAGGGTTTCAGCACATGGAAAATTAATTAAATTGACAATAATAAAATATAGGCTTAAAGATGGTATAACACAGATAAAATATACTTATATTTACTCCTAAATTTTGTAACTAGTGGTTTAAACCCTTTAAAATTTAGATTCATTTATAAGAAAGTATTAGTAAAAATATACCAAAGTATCAGTCAAAGAAAGCAGATAGAACAGCTTGAAATTCAACACAAGTGCACTATTTTGACTGGCCTAGATTTATTTGGAAAATAATCAAGTGGATTCCTTTAAATAGGGCTTTGATTTGACTAAGATAATTCAGAACAACATCTAGGGTTATGAATTATAATTCCCACTAATCTATTGTCCTTCTGACATACTAAAATGATTTCTCGAGATTTTACATCAATCATCTACCTCTATGTATTACACACGTGAAAAATTACTGTTTCATAAAATCCAATTAGATTCCACAGAGTCACTGTTTCACAAGAAATAAGCTCTTGAGTGCTGAGCAAATCTGAGAAGTTCAAAATTTTAGTACTTATTTCTTTTCCTTGTTGAAGGGGAGCGCTGTGTGAAGATTGGGGAGTGACTTCCGGTCCTCCCTTAGGAACGTGCTGAGGGCACCCAGCAGTGCAGCTGGATGCTTTCTTTTCTCTTCTGGCAGTGAACACGTGTCCAGCATGTTCTGTGTTTTCAAGCATTGAGGGGTCTGGTTACAGGCACTGAGGGTGGTTGTACTTTGCCACAAGAACAGTCACACATGAGCAGGTCCTCTCGTGCGATGTGGGTGCCGGAAGACCAGGTTTTGAAACTGTCTGGGGCTAAGGTGGAACGGAGCTTCAGCTGTTGGAGTACACTGAGGTTTACTATCAAGCATGGAAGGAAGAGTATTGGGGAAACCCAGGCACCAGGAAGGTGGGGAAGATAAGCCACTCTTGGAATAGGGCACACTGCACTTCTAGAATTCAGCACATCTCTATATATTTGTTTTTAGCAGAAAACTTCTAAAAGGAAGGGACAAGAGACAAGACAGTATGTTGAGCATTGATTTTAGACATTAATGAGCAAAATAAAATTTCTAAGCTGAATTAGATGATTGCATTTCTATCAGAAAGGCTGCAGTGCCCTCTGTGTACAAGGAGGTTTTGCAGCATGGGAGGCAGCTATGAAACTGTGGTCATTGAGTCCCTTTATGAAGAAACCAACAAGAAAGTTGTTTGCAATTATTTTATTAATTGCTTCAATAATTAAAGACAAATTGTAAACAACTAAGGAATTAAGTGTGAGGAGTATATTAATAACACATCAATATTTTAGTTCTATAAAAGTTGTCATTCACTGTAGAGGTAAACAGACCAGGACACTCAGAAATTCTTCATGCTTGCTAAGTTCTCAGTATCTTTAGGAGCAAATTAATAATGGCTCATTTTTGTTGGGCAATTCCCAGGTGTGCACAGGCACGTCTTTTCACTTGGACTTTGGAAAAGCCTCTGCAAAGAGGAAAATGTCTTAGGGAAAAATGAATGACTCATGAACGTCTAAGAATAACTAAGAACAGAAGTGGAACCGCCTATGCCTTTGCTCTTTTAGCAGTGATTCCAGTGTCCTGTACATGTTCTCTTTTCACAGTTCTTTGGCACTCACTGCATTTTAGCGTTTGCCATGACATTCCAGTCCTGGTTGTTCACCCTGTGGTGAGGCCATCGGGTCGGCTTGGCCTTTGATTCCCTGGCGGGGTGCCATAGTTATCAGTCTTTTGATGTTAGGCTGTGGCACCCCCTTCTCAGGGTTATTAGGGTCCTCTGGAGCCCAGTTCTGTTCTGTGTTAGGTAGGTCTTCAGATTCCTGCTAGACTCACCAGTCTTTCATCTTGGGGACACTGTTCTGTTCCTTTTGACTGTCTCACTTACACCTTTATTTGAAATAATTAAACAGAACTTCCATGGATTTGGGATTGCTTAAGGAGAGTATTCCATTTTAACTACCAAGCATAGTATTAGGAATGCAGGAGGATATATTTTTTTCATCTTTATTGGTACATTATGAATCCACATCATCATCGCACTCAACATTGAGAGTTTGTACCAGAATATGACATGACTTAATTCTCATTTTTTTCCCTTTTACCCCTCCCTGCAACCCCATTCCCTATATACATAACCTTTGTTTCCTTTTTTATTTGTTACAGTCCCATTCTTTTTCCCCTCGTTATTTACCCACACATGCTCTTCCCTTTTAAATATTTTACAGGAGTATATTTTGCTTCTTTTATTTTTTTAAAGGATCTCAATTGCTGTTGTTTTCCTTATGACCCTGGCCACAGAATTTATTATCAGTTCTAGGGTTATTTTCTAAACGTCATTTTAAAATTAGTTATGTTAATTAAACATATTATTATAAACTTCTGTGAGTTCAGCATTCAGGATTTCTTTCCTTATCCTTAGCTTTGCTTCTGGTAGTTACCATCCCACATTCCATAGTTGTAGTCTTTTGTATGCTCATAAATACCTATTTCAGTAATTCAGAGCAAAATGTTTTTGGTTAAGCATGTTGTAATGGTTCATCATACTATGATGTGTTACTGTGCTTCATTTATGTTTAGGACCATTATCTACATACAGTACTGAGCAGTCTATTCATTTGTCACCTCCTTTGTGAGTGTTGGTTAATCCTGGGCATTTGTAAATTTCAGTGATATCGCTCTATATACTTTAGTAACTGTTTAGTGAATATGCTTTGAATTTCCCTTGATGTGACATAAAGAAATAATTTAGTTTTTATATATTTGAGTAAAATGTTATGGTAAAGTATACAAGTATTTTTAAAATGATTTTATCAATTATATAGCCATCAGTAATATATTAGATGTCCTTTGAATTTGTAACTTTCCACATTTTACCTTTTTTAAAGCTTGTTATGGTCAAGCTATTTTAGGCTTTACTAATCAAAGGAGTAGAAAGGGCAGTGTAATGTGCTTTTAAACTGCCTATGGCTCCTTACTAATCTAGTTAAATATCTGCATGCATTCTCCATATCCTATTTTTTTTTTTATTTATGGCAAGCCTCTTCAAATTGTCAATATTCCTGTTGGGAGTTGATTTTTCTTACTAATAACCATGAGTTAAACTAATGCTCACATCCTTCAAAAGTTGTAGATGTTGAATATTTTGCTGCAGCAAGAGAAAACTAATGCTCTGGTGGTGCTGTGGATAAGTAGGGTTCAATGAACGTTCTGAGTTTTTATTTGCTAGGCACTATGGGAAGCCTGATATTGCAAATAAATTGGAGAATTGCTTAATTCTCCAATTTCATAATGAGTATAATATATAGGGAAATGGATGGATGGAAATTATTGTGAAACTTAGAAATATGATGCTGTTGATAATTCTAAGTCCTGCAGGTACAATTAAATGATTATTCTACCCAGAAGGACATCGCCAGGAAGTGTGGTCCCCAAAGTTATTCATTTATTCACTCATTCATTCATCAAATGTGTAATGAATGCCAGGTATGTAATAGATAACTAATAAACATTGCTTTGTGGGATACAAATGGCAGAGTCAAAACACAGTTGTATGTGAACTGTGTGTATACATGAAGCATTATTCTTGCTTTCGTCTCAGCCTTAGGATTTATGACTGTCCTTGTTTCATCATTCACTCTTTCATTCAATAATTATTTACCGAGTGACTCTTGTTTATGCACTGTAACTAAGGTTTCTCATTTTATAGTTGAGATAACTGAGTACTCAAAAGAAAAAAAAGACTTGTCTTGTTCAAAAGTAATGACACATGACTTACAGCTTAATCTCTGGGGAATAAAGGACTTCCTGGAAACAAAACAGTGCACCCTGTCAATTCTTATCCTTCTCAGCTTACTACTAACAAAAGCAAGTATATCCTGAACTGAGACCAAGACTAGTCAGAAATAGAGTACATTTGGAATTGAGTGAGAGAGACAGGAGAGCAGAGGAGAAGAGAGAGACAGAGGCACATGGGGAGGGAGAAAGCAACGACAGACAGATACACAGAGATCCGAGATCAGAGTATTTTACCCTACTGAGCCAAGTGTTCTTCTCTAGTATTTATTAATAAATATATACTAGTGAAATTTGATATGTGTTTTGAAGTTGAATATTTTAAAATTTATTATTTTTTTGTTATAAGCTGAAGTATCCTAATCATTTTAATTTCATCTCAATATAATTACTAATATGAGTTGTGAAATTTCATTAACTCAGGCTCTGATTGACACATTTTGAGGATTTTTAACTCAACCAACTCTGCTCCTTCCATAACTATCGATATCTACTCACACTATTGTGTCACCATCGTAACTGATTAGCATAACTTGCATTTATCAGTTTCAGAACGTGAAGCACAGAGTATTGGCCTAAACTGTTGGAATCTACACACATGATAATTGTGGTCAAGGCTTGAACCTGAGCATTTCATCTGTGAGACAGACTCTGAGCTATTCCACAATTCTAATACTATATACAGAAACTTATGTAATATATACCCACACCCACAGGCAGATTACACTTTATCTCCTGACTCAAAATCAAGCACTTTCTCATTCTTTTCCTCTAAGTGGCCGCCATTGGCGTGTATGAAGTGCATTCATCATAAAATCTTATTTATAAGCTACAGCCAGGAAAACAAGTAAAACTACTTCTTTCTCCCCATTCCAGAAAGAAAACTCAGCTCCTTCTTAGCTTATAGAACGAGCTCTGTCTGCTACATCAGCACTGAGCAGAAGCCCCGAGGCTGGAGCCCAGTCACAAGACTTTGGAGCTGGGTGACTTCTCTCTGGTCCGCATAGGGTTCTGAGTTCACGCAACGCTGAGAGAGCCATGTGTCCAGATGCCTGAACCAGTGAGGGCTGCTTTACCAACACGGTTCTGACTGTGTGGATTATAGATATTGCTTCTTTCTCAGAGAAAACAGTCAAGAAGTCCAAGGCAGAGGAGGAGGATGCAATGCTTGCTTGGTTTGCAACCTTACCGCTGTTAACGGCCAAACGTGAGTATGTCAGTGAACTGCGGACCTCCATGATCTGGAGAAAACCTAGCTCTTCAGCGCCACCCCGTGACCACAGGGACTTGGATGTTGTCTTCTCAGGGATTCCTGGCTCCGATCTCCCCATTTATCTTATTGCTCTGGTTGCTGTTTATGAAATGTCCATCTCCCAAAGAAGAGTAAAACCTTCGGGCATTTGGGGGAAGGACACGTCTGCCTTCTGTTACACTCACGTCAGAGCTTGGTTCTGAGCCTCGACAGAATAAACGACTTTGCTAGAGAGACCGCACATTTCCCAAGGGATAATTACAAATTAGATAATAGTTATTTTCAGTAAGGTGGGAATATTCAGTTCCTTACAAATACTAAAGCACCATTTTGTGAACCCTAACATGACCCGTTCTAGCAGGTTCCCAAGATATCTTTAAGAAATAAAATTATACTAGGATCAGTTCAAACTATTATATAAAGGTATTATCTTTGAAAGGCACACAAGAGAGAGGATTTCCAGGACAAGAAATCGACTAAAGAATAGAAGAAATGGAGGTTATAGCATAATAAATGCTATAATTAATGCTTTTTCTTTGTTTAAAAGACATGAGTAGGTTAGCAGATATAATAATTTCCAAAAAAGTAATGGCTAAATCCACTTGTCAACAGAAGATAACTTACTCAAAATATTCAGAGTCAAGATTATAGTTAATTCCAGTTTTATAGAAACTATTACAGAGAATTGGTAAACAGGCAATTCGCTTGAATTTATGTAGTGAGCCTAAGATAATCTTGATGTCAAATCATGCAAAAGCAGATGATCAGTGAGAAGTCTATGTAAATATCACATAAAATTACAATTGTAAAGATGTTAATCAGGATGTTTGCAAGATGATTCCAGTAACACATCCAATATATAAACTGATTTACACATATGCCAGGAAGGCCATTTAGTTTAATGTTTAGAACATTTTTGAAGAAATTTCCCTCATTAGTCTTCTAGAAGACTAGTAAAATAAAGCCACTTGACTATGAAACAAGAAATATAATCTCTACTTTGAAAAAATTTGTAGGAAAACGTTCAGAAAAAAATATAGGATACCATTTCCATCATATTAAACTTTAGAAGAAAAATATTTTAAATATGTGACAGTGGTGAAAGTTCTAAGCAAAAAACCTTACATAAAAGATACCACAAAATGGGAGAAGAGGAACACACACTGAAAGAATGTCCCTTGAATGCATGTTGCCTCTAGTGACAAGGTTCTCATTTATAACACCCTTTCCCTTGTAGCAGATGGAGTGCTGGTCCTGACGTTTCCTTTCGTTGCTGAGCAGCCAGTGAAATGATTCATGTCCATAGCATAGCTCTTCATCTGGCCACTGAAACAATTTATTTTCCTATTTTTAGGTCTAGGGCTATAGGCTAAATACAGATTCTTGAATTCCTGAAGAATATAATCTCCCAAACTATTAGCTCACAAATGCAGGGTTCTCAGCTTGGATCGTGGATTTCTCTAGGAAATATAGGAGGGCTTTCTTTTTCATTCACCGAGATCTTGCTCGAATTTGACAGAGAGACAAAAATAAGTGAAAGGACCCAGAGGACAAACTATAGATGCCTTTTGAGTGCTCAGTATCAACCTCAAGGGGGCGCTGTCACTTCCTACTAGTGTCCGTTCTATATGGGACCCACAGACAGGCGGAGGGGGACACTGGAGATTGTCAGATGAAAATGTGTTATACACACTGGAAAGGAAAAAGAACTGTCTGGATATACGTGGACCTGGAGTCTGGTGGATCACATTTAAATATGTTCCGAATTAAAGAGCTTTGTGAGACTGGTTATTTCTTAATCTATGGACTTGAGAAGGTGCCGGACTCGCCCAGCTTTCCGAGGAGAATATTGCCCTCATCTAAAGACATTAACATCTTCTTTAATCTATTTTTGATACTAGTTTCTTTGTGTATGGTTCAGTTTTCTAGATATTATGTATATAAGGTTTTATCTGGAATTCTTTTATGATCTGGGATGATGTATACTTTCTAGTGCAATGGTCATTGTATTTATGTGTGACCACTTTTGTGGCCGTTATTTGTTCTGAATAAATATATATGTCTGCGTATATATACAGATATATGAATATGAATATGAATATGTATGATCCATGATTTTAGAGTTTAGGCTTTATGATGGTGTTGTTTATGGAATTGTAAAGTAACTAGAAATCTTAGCTATAACTTGTAGAACTCTTTTCCCTAAAGAAGTAATAAAAAAGTCACAGGAATAATAAGTAATGCTTACACAGTGCTTGATGGTTTATGGAATGTTTTAAAATCTTGCAATGAAGTAGATATTACTGATGGCCCCACCACAGTTGGGGGGATGAGCAGAGCGAGGAGGAGTCAGGATGTGACACCCAGTCTTGAGCCCCCCAAGACTTGTGCTTGATACTGATTCTGCTGGATGTTATTTTGGAGACAATATCTCCTTCCTTCAGTTATTGGGTATTTATACTTGTGGAAGAGTAAAGAAGGGAAACTTTCTATAATTGGGTAAGAATTACTTTTTTTCTTATTTACATGAATATATTTTTTGATGGTACATATGAAATGTGGAGTGAGAAAATTTAAATTGAAATTGCAGAAACAGCAGATATAAACCACGACACGTGGGTACAAACATATTTTGTGTGTGTGGTAACCAGACTCAGTTGTCTGATGATTTCCTGGATTAGAGGAGGACACTGGGAGATAATGCAGTAGCTGTGTTTACTCAGCCTTCACATAGAATGGTTTTCAGACTTCTTGAGAAAACACAGCAGAGAGCTGGTATACATTAAGTCACAATTCTGATGAAAATTACAGCACTGGTTATAGTGTTTTTCAAATGAAAGGGTTTTGTGAAACCAGCCACACTTCAATCTATGGACTTCACAAGCGGGGGCTTTGTGATATCCAAGTCTCACATCTGGAAACTTCAGTGGTTATAGTTTGTCTAGCTTGTATCACTGATGGTATGAACTATAGAATGTGGTCATCATATGTTTAAGCATGATTTTTTTTTCAGAATTTCTATGGGTAAAATGTTATCATAGAGATAAAATGAAATATCAAAATGGATAACTTTTTAGTGATACTAGAATTTTATATCAGACACTTACATAGCTATTTGTTATATTTTCATGTTTAGACGGAGTCTCACTAGGTTTGTAAAACTGCCCAAGCTGAGAATATATGTGTGATTTTCCTGTGTCAGCCAGCCCTGGTGCTAGATTTATAGGTTTGTGTCCACACCTGAAACTTAGCAAGTATTTTTTTTTAATAGCAAGCCTTTCTATATATCTGATCTTGAAAAAATCAGAGGTGATTTTATGTGTGTGTGTATACAACTAGTATTATTATCACAGGCAAATATAACAGCAAATTATGGCAGCCAAAAGACTGGTGAACTACAACTCAGCATGAAGCGTAAGAGCTGCAATTTAAAAGTTGAACTCATTCTCCCCAATTCTAAATGCCAAGCTTGTTAGATTCTAACACTGCTTATTTTAGCAGTATTCACTGCACACAAGGCAGCCACACCCTTTGATAAACTCACCAACAGCATAACACATTCTACTTCAGGACTAATCTGCTTAACTGGGTAATGTTGTGGTTATCTCGAGTCTCTAAATGCTGTCTCTGGTCCTCATAAATTTGAAGAAATGCAGAAGAAAAAGAAAAGAAATAAGTTTGCTCTGTGCCCTGGGATGCAATTCTATTCCTTAATATATAAATATCAAAATTCTAAAATTTCTACATCTTTTAAAATATAGGCTTTGGTCCATATAGTCTGAAATGATATTCTTGAGCAAAGAAGAACAGTGTTTAGCATACAAATGTTCCCATAGTTACACAGAGAAGCTAAGTCAGTGTTTAGAATGTTTTTCAGTTATGAGATTGTAATTTCCTCCTAATAATATCAGCTATTGTCAAGTATCAGCAAAAATGTAAATAATTATGAATAGCAGACATAAATAGCTACAATAAAACTTGTCCAAAAAAGCTATTCTCATAAGTCAAATATACATGCCAAGTATATTACACTGAAGTATCATAACCATATTTTCTGATAGTAACTATTTTCTTGTTGTAAATGATGAAATCAGTGAATCACTGGATTCTAAAAAGTCACCCTGAATTTTTGGAGTGTTATCAAATAAATGGGTTTGCAATTCATAGAATTAGATACTAAAGATATCCAACAGCCTTAGTAGTATATAAAATACTATTAATCTTTAGAAGTCAGGATTTTCCTAGAACATCAGCTGGATAAGACCATCCTCATATGTGGAAACTGAGAAGGTAAAAATGCAAAGATATGTCCAAGATTTTTATTTTGATAAAACTTCATAGAAATAACTCTCAAAATTTTATTCTATTTTTCTTTCTTTTTCTTTTTTAACTTCATGCAATGTAAACACAAGACACAAAAGTAGTGATGCTGGTGATTTTACCGTAGCACTGTATGTGGTTATAATTATTTTCTTATTAATTTATTGATCCATTAGTGTGAATAATTTAGAAATTATATTTTATCATGTATGTTATTACACGTGCATTGAAAAACACATGGTGTTGATAGAGTTTGGTATTGTTCACCCTGGGGTACCCACTGGAAGGAAGCTGAAAGCAAAAAGGACAGATTAAGGCCATGGTAACAGACCTGGAAGAACGTGATAAGGTATTTGGACACCATCAATGGAAATGGTCTTGACCAAATGGGAAAAGATCTGAAGCATCTTAGATGACAAAGTAACTAAATTTTGATTTTCCAAATACAATAAGCACTAACTAATGGTAAAAGAGTAATTTGGTTTTGTAAGAAAGGAATAATCATTTTAATTAAAGGGAGATGAGTGTAAAAAAATTGTAACAATGATTGGCTCAAGTGATACACAGGTAGAGCTATTCGGTCAAAAATGACTTTGTAATAAGAAATCACCAGTAAAGCATTAGGGTCAGAGCCTTTCTTCCTCTTCCACTTTCTTTCCAAGTTTTTGTTTTCTTTAATTCAATGTGCTACTGGGAAGTCTATAATCCTTCTCTCCAGCTCCAAGACTTCCATACAGTGTTCTTTAAATGAACATGCCGTGAGGCAAAGAGTCTGAGGAGTGTGGCCCTAGGCCTGTCTAACTTTGGAGAGGCTATCTTGATTTAAAGGGGTTATCAGTCTTGAGTACTAAGAACACTCTCTTTCTCCTTAAAAATGACCATGTTTAGTTATTTTCGCATAATGCTTATTTAATTGATTTCTCAAATCTTTACCTGGTCTGTAATAGCTTTAAAGCAGCAGTCACACAGTCAATTTGGTCTTCATACTGACCCAATGGGGTTGTATCAGTTATTCTCCTCACTGATGAACCACATACACTACAGGCAAAGGTAAAAGGGGCCAGAAGGTGGAAAAGCAACGAGGGCCTTGACAGCATCTTTCTGCCACTTTTATCACACTACTAAGGATGAACAGCACTCACACCTTTAATCCTGGTGCCCTTGAGCCTAACATTGCACCACGAATCATTCCAAGCATCACACACATCACACACACTAGATTCAGCCACCTCTGAAAAAGCCCCACTTATGACCACATGAAACTCCAGGGAGACATGTAGACACAGCCATGACAGGGAAGATGGAGACAGAGGACTTTGCTGTTCTAGAAGAGGGTTAGTCACATTGCCCATTGTTAAACAATGGTGTGTTTAATTCCACTATTTCATACTTGTGAGTGTGAATTATTTTCTCCTTATATTCACGATTTGATAGTCTGATGACTTTTTACTATATCACCCAATGGCATAAAAATACAAGAGAGGGGGGTGGGGAGAGAGAGAAAGAGAGAGAGAGAGAGAGAGAGAGAGAGAGAGAGAGAGAGAGACTCAAATCCAAACCAATTTGCCAAGCAAAGAAAAATTGAATGGGAATATTTTAAGGGACCCACCCACAGTTCACAAATTCACCGTTTTATGTCCAGATGTTACCTTTTGCCTGCTAAGCTATCTTTCTCTTTATCAGTCTCATGCTGAAGTCAGAAACTGCTTTACTCCTTTTACTTAGACAGGGAAATAGCCAAGTTAAAAAGCAGAGAAGAAGGGCCAGGCTTGGTCGCTCACGCCTGTAATCCCAGCACTCGGGAGGCAGAGGCAGGAGGATTGCTGTGATGTAAGTTTGAGGCAGAGCTCAGGGCCAGCCTGAACCACAAAGCGAGACCCTGTCTCAAAAAACCTAAAAAAAAAAAGCAGAGAAGAAGGAACCCTTCTCCACTGTTGGTGGGAATGTAGACTTGTACAACCCCTGTGGAGATCAGTTTGGAGACTTCTCAAAAAGCTAGGACTGGAGGTCCCATTTGACCCAGCCATCACTCTGCTAGGTATATACACAAAAGAATTAAAAGATTCATACCACAGTGACATATGTGCACCTATGTTTATAGTAGCTCAGTTTGTGATTGATAAATCTTGGAAACAACCCAAATGTCCATAAACTGGAGGCTGGATAAAAAAGCTGTGGTTCTTCTACAGAATGGAGTATTACTCTACCATAAAAATGATAAATTTGAATCATTTATACTTAAATGGACATTCCTTGAGAATATCCTCATAAATGAAATAAATAGGTCACAGATGTGTAAATATGGCATCTTTTCTCTAGTATGAAAAAATAAAGATGTAAGAGAGTTCTAGAATGTATGTTCTGTATTGTGAAATAGAAAATACTCAAAGCAAAATGGGGTGAAGGGGGAAAAATAATGATATTATAACAAAAAAGGAAGGAAACAAGTTGTATGTATATAGGAGGTGGGGGTGGTAGAGTGGGTAGGTCTATTGGAAAAAATAAGAATTAAGTTGTATCATATAGTGGTACAAATTCTCATTGTTGAGAATGAGTGATTGTTCATGATGTCTATATGTAATGTACCAATAAAGATGAAAAAAAAAAGCAAAACAAAACAAATCCATAAAGAGGCATCACATCTAAGAGAAAATCCTTTGAAAGCAAATACATTTTCTAGCAAAGAAGCTAAACTTTAGACTTACACTGAGAAGTATTACTGGCACATATCACTATTTTTTTTTCTGTTCTTACAGGACATTTTACTAATATTTACCATTTAATCATCACAATCTATAACAGGAAACTAAAGTCATGAATGAGGGAACCGACTCTCAGATCAGTTCTTCAGACTGTCTTCTGGACAATTCCTCCCAGTGTAGATTCATATCTCAAAGACGAACTTATATCCTCAAATATGTAAATTGGTTCCTTTTGTGATTATTATTATTTTAGTTCATGGCTGTGCCATATAATGTCTGTATTCATTGTGAGTAGTTGGTACACATACATGATTCATCTTAAAGTTTGTAAATTCTGCTTCTCTCTTTTTTTCCTACCACTGGACACAGAAGCTTAAATGCCACTTGCTTTGTCATTTGAGTAATTCAAAATGCCAAAAAGCAGCAAAATAAAAGACTGATAGAAGGAAATGAGATAATTTTTTTTTTTGAGACAGGGTCCTGCTTTTGTAATTCAGGCTGACCTTGAGCTCAGCCTCAAACTCACAGCATCTTCCTGTCTCTGCCTCCCAAGTGCAGGGATTACAAGTGTGAGCCACCACTCCTGGCATTGCGGTATGTGGTTCTGATTGCTGCTGGGCATGAGTCTCCATGCCCAGTATTGTTGCATGTGATTACCGGAGATTGAACCAGGGCCCTTGCACTTGCAAGACAGGCACTGGAACCACTGAGCTAAATCCCAGGCCCAGGGGAATAAATCTTATGCCAAGTAAAGACTATTAAAATGGTCACTTTAAGAGAAATGCATTCAGTTGTCCCAAAAAAGTTTTTATCTTAATTCATTAGATGATAAACAAGACAATCTAAGATAAATTCTTCCTTCTAATGAGTCAGGAGCTATTTAACTCCAGACCTCATTTTCTCTCAGTAAGTCAGGGTTTGCAACTCAGAAATTCTGCCACAGAATAGGCCAGTAGAGGAGCCGTGAGGCTTTGCTAACTGCATAGTTTTTGTGGCATCTGCTCAGCTATTGTAAGTCAAAAGTCATCAGGAACCATACGCAGATGAATGAAGGTGCCTGAAGTTCAATAAAACTTTATTTATAAAAGCAGGTGGTAGGTTAGAATGCTTTGCTGAGCAAATATCCCCAAACTTACTTAAGGGAAAAATATTATTTACTTCACTGCTTGCTTCTAGAAATTATACTCAAGTGCAGGGTTGGGAGCCTGATGTTAAAAGTGACAGCTTATCTCTTAGCTTTTTGCTTTTAACTCTGTTAGTCTTTCATAAATGAGCAAGCATCGTGAGATTTTAGGAAATGGAATAGCATGGCTAGTATTTTCATCCTAAAGCAGTTCTTGGCTGTGCTCTTGTTATTTTAATTCTTTCTTGAGAATAAACGTAAGTGACTAGAAATTTCAAGTTATTAAGGCAAGAAATTCACAAACAAGTTTGAGCTCTCCATGCCATTTCCCCCCCCCCCAAATGTATCCTTTTAAAAATGTTACTTTAGACTGGTCCTAACAGTGAGACTTAGGTAGTGAAGAAATCCATGGTCTAGGCTGAAGGTCCTAGGAAGCAGCTTAGCTCTTTTCTTGACTAACAATAATAATGAAGAATCAAACTCACGGGGGTGTTTTTTACTTTCAACTTGACTTGCACTTGCGTTCCATGTCCTTCTCTGCCTGCCTCGAGAGAGCGAGTCCTGGACAGCCCCTTTCATTTCTCTGAACCCTTTATTGTTCTCTAGCACCTGTTTTCCTGACTGCAGGTTTTCAGGTGCTTTTTAAATGCTCTTACACATCTCATTTTTTTTCTCAAGTACCTTTAGAATAGTAATACAAAAGAAAAAATTACTCAGACACACTACAGTGCAGTAGGTTGGCATTGAATCGTGAAGCCTGCAGACAAATGATGCCATTTCAAGGTCTGGCCGTATAATGGGTTACCTGAATGTTCTTAAATTAACCACTTCACCAGGGTCAGACTCAGGATTCTTGTCTCTGAAACTGGGCAGGGGTTTGTTTTCTATTTTCTCTAGATTTCCTCTGTGAACCATGTATACAAACGTTAAGGAAAATGAAGACACTAAATTGCTGGTATTTTTCTCTTTATTATAACTAAAATAACAATGATAGATATAATATAGTAGTGGGAGTGGGCTGTAATTTAAAAAGGCTGTAAATAGATTAGTTAATATTGGTAAAAATATGTGCCATCTTATAGAATAAAAACTAAAAACTCATTTGTAAAGTAATATGTTTGAGTCTCCTTAGTCTCCTAGTGAATGAAGAAGCTGATATGGAAACTGGAATATTAGATGGGAGAGTTCTTTGCCTTCATTCCAAAGGAGCTTAAAAGTCAGTAGAACAGTCTGCATCCTTTTATTGCCTCGTGCAATACTCCACTTCCATCTGTAGTTCCCCAGAACCTCTTGTCCTCTCATCCTGACCGACACTCACTATCTTTCATAATTTTGGCCGTGACCATTTTGAGAAGTGTAAAGCAATATCTCTTTGTGGTTGTACTTTACATTTCCCTAGTTATCAGTGATGCTGATCATCATCTTCAAGAATCTTTTCATTTGTCCTCTTTTGATAGATGACAGTGCAGGTTAACCCTAATTGTGTCAGTGTAATGATGCAGTGGTTTGGGGGGCCTGGGTGTCCCTAAAACACAGCACTGATTATGTTGGGGGTCCATGGGTGCCTGGCCTTGGGATCTATGTTGGACCCCCACCTCTTCCTCTACAGCTACTTGCAAGAACTGAGCAGTGTCATTCCACCACATGCTTCCACCATGATGGTCCTGCCTTGGACCCTGCCAGCTATGGACCGAACCCTCTGAATTAACCCCCTTCTTTTAGATAGCCAGTGTTAGGAGTTATGTCCTAGCAACAGAAAAACTGATTATTCTAATGACTAATCAGAACTTCTCATGATTTTTAAATATATATATATATATATATATATATATATATATATATATACACATACATACATACATACATATGTATTTTATATATATATATGATTTTGACTAATCAAATCACAGGCCCAGAGATAAGAATTATAGAGAGAAATAAAGAGAGCAGTGAGGAGGATTTATACAAAGGAAAAAAATGATTCATATTTTATTGGTATTTCACAAACTGCCTTATAAGAGTAATAGATCCCCCTTTAGATCATGTCCTTCGAACAAAATGCTATTGAGTCAGGAAAATATATTTTATTTAGGAAAGATTGTCATGGATAATAGGGGGGTTAATAAATATCTAGTGAAATAAAGAAAATACCATTATAAGTAATAAAATGTATTGATTAGAATTATTATTGTAACATTACAAACTCAAATCTGCAGTAGAGATTTTAAATAATTTTAAGTAATATAAAAAGAATAAAAGTATGTGCCTAAAAACTTGTCCTTTAGTTTCAGAAATATACAAGAAAGAGCAAAATGAATATAATTATGTGAAGAAGATTATAAAAACAAAATTGTTTCTATGAATGAACTATTAAATTAGATAACTTTATGTCAATCCTAGTTTAATAAAACAGAGAAATGAAAAGTCCATTGAGGAAAATAAACACAACTGCAAATATTTTTAAAGTTAGTATGCTTTAAAACTATATTTTAAAAATATAAATACTTACATACCAGTTAAAATAGTAGGCCAAACATAAAAATAATTTTGGAAGAAGCATAAAACTTGAAGAAATAATTAACTACAAAGCAATTAATACCAAGTGCTTATATTTTTATACAATATCAAGAATTATGCTGTCTTTATCAAGCAGAATTTTTTCCATCCTGTGTTCATACATTTGTGCTGTATATAATGCTTCCACTCCTGTGTGAAGCTAGTCCATGCACAAAGCACATTTGCACCCCTTTTCATCCTCTTCTCCCCCTCCCTGTCTCCCTCCCTTCTCCCTTCTTCTGTGTAACTATTTTGTATTAATAGAGGGAGAAAATGTTTCCAGTTAATTTTAGCTTCAAAATATAGCTCTGTGGTGTCATTTTCCTTTGATGGTGATGGCATTAACTCTGTAATTTGCTTTTGGTATTATGGACATTTTAACAAAGTTAATTGTTGCAATTATTGAATATGGGTGGATGAATCTTTGGGTTTTTTGTGTATTATAATTTTTTATACAATATTTTGCAATTTTCAATTTTTTACTCAAATTTTCAACTTATATATTAAAATTAGAATAAAATAATTCAAGAAAAATACAGTAATGATACAAACATATTCATGTGCAGAGAAAATAGTGGATATTTAAAAATATATAAAATGAGATACAATCCTGGAAATAAGTTTCAAAAGTGAAAAATTAATATTACATTAAGACATTTAAGGACAAATCACTGCATAAGTACGAGTATCAGAGATGGATGATTTTAAAAATTATGTATCAGATTAACTAAAATATGAGAAAAATGTTGGGGGAAAAGTACACTAAAAAATTAAGTTAAATTTTGTTAAATATACAAAAAATTATCCATAATGAATGTAAACTTTGTGTCCTACACACATGCACATGATAAAAGAAATGACACAAAGATAACTTCTTAAATTTGATAAAGCTTATCCTTTAAAATTTAAAATAGATATTAATTTGATATTCAAAATCCTCGCATTTTACTTCAAAAGTCAAGATGAGAAGAAATGAATGCACTACCCTGCTAATCTCTCTGTTGTATTAGAGTTGCTGTGTAATATAGTAAGAAAATAAATACCCAGGGAAAAAACTTATCATCAGGCAACAATCAGTTATTGTGCAGAGACCGTATTTAATTAGATGAAAATCCTTCAAGCAGGTGCTGAGAGTTCTCGCGAAGAGGCCCTTCCTTTCCAAAGCGAGGAGCTCAGCAAAACGGGGGCAGTTCCAAGACTTCAGGCTTCAGCTACTGACAGTGACTGGCAGACGTGGCTGTACACAAAACCGTCCCCATTATCATCTTAATTGAAGTAGGCTGGAGAGATGCTGGAGCAAAGACCACGTTCCCTCGGTCTCATCCTTGATCCAGGAAGTTGGGAGATACTAAGTGTTTGCATCATTTCGAGCTTTTAAATGTCATTGTCTTTCTTATGCAGCAGTACTAAAGGAGTACTCAACACAGCCCTTCCACAGTGACAAGGGAGGAAAGAGAACTGCAAGGAATGGATGCCACACTTTATGCCAGGTGATTGTTGGTTACCTACCATATATTTGGGGATTGGTTCCTAGTATTCCAAGTAGTGAAATGGCTTTGTGGGAACACTACTGATTGTTCTAGGAAATCCTTTCAAGGATGGAAGATGGGTTAATAAAAGTCTGTTCTAGGTTTCAAAACTCACTCTTGCATCAGGTGTGGTGCTACATGCTTGTAATCATAGAGCTCTGGGAGGGTTAGGGAGAAGGATCACAATTTCAAGCCTAGCTTGAGAAATATAGCAACTTACAAAGTTCTCATCTCAAAAACAAAAACAAATTTAAAAGGACCTAGGAATGGAGATGTAGTTCAATGTAAAGGCCTTGGGCTCAGACTCTAGCATAAGGAGAGAGGGAGAGGGAGGGGGAAGAAGAGGAGGATGGGAGGGGAGGAGAGAAAACAAAGAATTTAAAGAATTTGATATTCAGAGAGATTGGCTTTTTCAAACCATGTGATTCTAGTCAAATCAATATCCAGATATTTTTAGCCCACCAAGTGGGTTTTAATATTGATGCTTTTCCCTAAAATCATAAATATTTAAGTGATACATAAATGATAAATATAACATATGTTATATAAATAATATATATATATATATATAGTCATGAAAAACAATTCTACGAGCCAGTATGCTATGGATCCAGATCTTAGTTTTGATTTCTCTTTTTTGAAAAATGCAGATGAATTTCTGCGTTTTCATTGAATATAGAGATAAAATAAAGAAGTGAATAGAAGCAAAATATGTAATAATGGAAACTGAAATAGACATGAACCAATAGTAATTTTCCTTAGTCTTAGATTCTATTTAGGAGTGTCTTTCTGACTTTTCAGTCGGTTAATGATTTGCATTTCGTGCAGGAACCAAAAAGGCCCAGAGCACTGAACTAGCAGAGAAAAACCACCTTAAGACTTAGGAACAGTGACTCGAGGTTTCTGCTCAACTCTAGAAGAATGTACAGAGTATGGCAGTGCCTTCTGTTGTTTCCCTTGGTTTTGGTAGGTGCTTCTTTGGTAAAATGTAGGTGCATTATGGTCCCCTCCTGGGTGATTTGGTTATTGCTGGACAGGTTGCTTTTGTGCTCTCAGGACAAAGCCCATGGGAAGCCTATGGGAAGAAAAAGCAACAGAAAAGGACTTTGGTCTACCTAGAACCCTTTTTATGTTTCCAAAAGATACAATTCTGTACAGTTTTAGTAGTGAAACACCATAAGGGAAATTGACTGATTCCTTTTTCTTATATATTTGAGGAATAAGGAAAGGTGTTTAAGTAGACAGAAACGATGATGTGAGGCATGGACGTGAGATAATGGTGGGGACATTCCGTGGGGAACCCCGGGGTTGCTGTGGACTGGGCTAGAACCTGTTGTGTCCTCAAGGCCTCAGTGACCCAAAAGTAACCTGGAACAAGTCAGCTGTTAGAACGGGCTGGAAAGGAAAGCCCTCTGTACATGTCCATCTCCCTCGAAGAATATTAGGGCTTTCTAGTCATATTCCCTCAGACACGGGGCACATCTCCCCTAGTAGTTTCTACATTTTAAGGATCTTGAAATTATTTTGAACATAAATAGAAAGAGAATGATGCCCATCAGTTAATTACTTCTGACTTTGGAAAGCAAGTGTTCTGATTCACTACTTAAAAGATAAATCTAAAGAGCTCAAGATCAAATAAATTAAGTAACACCACCAGCTAGATCTCCAAAAGGAAGCTTTCTCCCAAACTGTAAGAGTTGGTATGTTCTAATTCCAATATCTCTCCAGAAGAAATAAGATGTAAATATTCATATTCTAAAGTATGTGTCATCCAAATTACACCATATTCTTTTGTTTTAAATAAAATTCTTTGCACATCCATTTGCTTTAAAAAGGTAGACTTTCAGTTACCTCTTCTGATTTTTTATTTATTTATGGTTTCTTTGATAGGCAAAGGAGTTTCTGCATCTGGTTCAATAAAGCTCCAGTTAATAAATTTTTTCAACAATAAATGATTACTATTTATGTGATTTCTTTTAGAAGTGGTCTACATACAAATACATTTTATATTAACATAAAACAGTGAATATGGGTAAATTCTAGATATAGCATATGACTTTCCTATCTGTAAAAATTAAAAATGTCTTCATATCTGTTCATTACTTTGAAGACTGTATACATGTCTAACCCAGGATATTGTCAAGGATTTTATCTGAAATTTGGCAGTCACTCAAAAATATCACTCCCCTTCTCTAAACACTGCATAATTGATTCTTAAATGAATAGCATAGATTCAAAGAAGAACGGAATTGCTTAATAACTGAAAGTAATCCTAGTAAAACACTTACTGTGACAGTGTCTCAGGGATAATCCTTTTCACTATTACTCCTATTTGTCTTTGGCTGCTAATATAGTCCAGGAGTCTTGGGGATTTTTAATTGCAATACTGGATCTTTTGAGTGCTCGTTTCTTTACCCTTCACATCAATTGCTGATGACTTATGAAAATCCTTTGATTTCCACCCATGCTTGTTGTTGTGGCATCATTTGAACTGTGCATTAGAAGTAGTTAGAGCCTCCATCCATCAAATCAACACACATGTGGGCCACTAACTATGAGTCATTAAGCAAGTAATTGTGCTCAAAGACGTGCATTACAGACATTTGACATTTGTTCTGAATCCCTCAGACACATTGTAACTTAAAGTATTAAATCTCAAATAGTCTTCATTCTTTTTGAAACATGAATAATAGGAAGAGATCCATAGATAAAATGAAGCAAGTTCCATACGATGCCTGTTATTGTGCAAAGCTTCTACTGATTATAATTTCAAAACATCATAAAAGGAGACCAGCAGTTTTTGTGGTTAGGAGCTATCTGAATAACTGACATCTGCATATTTTCCTCATTAAAGAAATAATTCTAGAGCACTGATTTACTCTAATGACATCCAGCATCACGTGGCTTTACCAAGAGAACACTGAGCAAAGGTTCATTTCTAGTTTATGGAATGTAATATAGAATATTCCATGGCAACAGTGACAGAGATATGTGAAAATAGCTCAAACAGATTGAAAACATAGGGATATGGGTACAAGGTGTCTTTGGCCTGAATGGAAATTTGAATTTAATTACCAATGTTATTCTAGAAGTTTGCTATTAACATTTAGAGAGAACACTGCCCTGTCTTTCCTTCTACAGCACTTCTGCTTTGTGATTGAATTTTATCATTTACTAAACTGAATCTCTCACAGTCGATCTATCAAGAGCCTTCTCTCTACCAGAAAGAGGTGAAGGACAACAAATACATCACATTTGTTTATAGATTCCTAGGATCAAGGCTAATGGCTCTGAAGCATTATGGGAATAATACATATTTATCAAATTAATTGGATTGCTTTCTCTTCTGTAATTCTCCAAATTGCTTCATTTTCCTCAAATGCTAGCTCCACTATGTATATATTTCCCTGTAGATTTAAATTCAGAAAGTGTAAAGATAACATTTGATCTTTGCCCAACATAAAGTCTATGTTCTTCAGTTTTAGTTAATCACTCAATAGTTTATACACCCATTCACCCAGTTTTTCATTCATCCCTTCACTGAATATCTTAGTTCTTTTTATGAAAAAGTGTTGCATCTGACATGTGATTTTTCCTTCCTACTTCCATCAAATTTTGGTCCAGGGGTAAGTATGCAAATAATCCGTGAGCTCCTGCACAAGTTATGTAACACTTCTGCCTCTAGTTATATATTTCTTCAGTGGAAATACAGTAGCACATTGCATTTAAGGTGAAGACTAAAAAAATTAGTTATATGAAGAGTATAGATGGAATACATGTTATAACACTGTTTGTTACCATGCTGACTGATCAATGCATTCATGTAATCTTGCCTGGCCATCATCATTTATAAACCATGTTCACTTGGACATATTTGTGTTAATTTGCTATCACAAGTAATTTCTAATGCCTCATGTTTATAGGGCAAGAAAAGCTAATTCAATATTTTAGTTTCTTTATTTGAGTTATAACATTTCTTAGGCACATTTTGATTTGTTCATATAGAATTTTAAAAGTAAGTTGTTTCCTATCTTTAAGATTGTGACTATCATATGGTTTGCCAGATGCAGACCCAGGAGAGATTCTGAGCCTGATGTGCTGTCCTGGGTCTGCATATTTCTGAGTGTTTTTATCATGAGCAAGGGTTGTGGTTTTCCAGAGTCACTATTTCCTCACTTGAAATGATGTTGTGCAGAAAACTGAGCAATGTCAGGGAAGCAACTCATGTGGCCCCCGGTGTCTGCTGTGTAAAGGTGAGTCCATCATTCCCAAGCTTTCTCTATGCTGCCACTATGACTTAACTACTCAGAACAGAAGGATGGGATAGTCATGGACATATCAGGGTTTTTCTGACCACAGAATCATAATAGTCATTGTCACTGGTAGTCAGGCTTTAGTAAAACCTCACTGATCTTGGAAAGATCTTTAAAAACACCTCATTCCCATTCCTCTTAGGACTGTAGCCACCATTGTGGTAGCCCTATGTCTTTTTCACACATATTCTTCATAAGCTTCTCTACTTGCAAGAACTTCCACTCTGCAGACATTGCCTTTTCCATTGCCCTTCCCTGTCTGCTACTGAGAATCGCTATCCAGAAGTTTCTCAGCACTGACTTCACTCTGCACTCTGTGCACCTACATGATGTGTCTGAGTTGTCTTTGTCTGATAGTGGTCCTCGTCTGTCATTCAGCGGTCTCACCACCCCTTTGGTCTTATCATTTCTCAAAGGAAAGCTATTATTTGCCCTGAGGTTTGGAGAAAATAGTTTACTACTTTTGAATAATCAAATTATTTAGTTAAAAGTATTAATAATATATTGATTTTGCTGATTATGAGGAATAAAAAGTGACTTTTGCCCTTCCAAGCAACAAATAGATACAAAGCATTGATTTAGAAATTAACAAATGATATGAATATCTGACCAGAACCTGGTGGTACACAAACAAGGAGGCTATAATATTAAAAAAATCAGGGTGTTTACCTTAATTTTGAGCTTGTCTTGGGCTATACTGTGACTCCAAAGCAAGCCTGGACTACATAGAATGAGTATCTCAAAAATATTTTACATATATATGTTTCTTCTTCTCGAAAACTTACTTTCTTGTGAAAGACCTAACCAATACACAGTATCTAGAGGCTGGTGAGCTGGCATATACTTGTAATCCCAGCACTTGAGAGGCTGAGGTAGAACCATCGGGACAAGTCCAACGCCATCAAGGCTACATATCAATCCCCCTCCCCCCTCCAAAAAAACTTCTGGAGTGGTATATAGGTAACTAATATGTAATAGGACAGCAAATAATAAGATAGGGATATTAAATATTAGAACAGATATACGGGGAAGATTCATGAGAGAAGCCATATTTAAAAAGGCCTGGAACAAGGGAATGGGATAGGAAGGAAGGGAAAAGGAAATAATGAAAGTAGAAGAAAAAGTGAAAACAGCTTTTGTATGTGGGGAGCAAAAGGAGCTTCAGTGAAGGGGGGATGGGAAAAAAGATGTGGGATGTACTGTTACAGGTTCAGGTTCCCTATGATGAGTGTTATCATTTTGTCTGAAATGAATAGCTATTTTGGAGTGAAGAAGCCTTGAATGAATATATGAAAAAGATAGAAAAAAAAGACAATGGAAAATAAAAAGAAAAAAAAATGGGGGTAGCCTGAAGTCCCAGGGCTAGAGGTTGGGTTTTGGAGAAAGAACATTCCAAAAAGTTGGAGTAGCAAATATGGAGATCTTGAAGTAAGATTACAGCAAACATTTGGGTCTTGAAATAAGAATCAATAAATATTAGTCCTTAGCTTTCTAAGCAGTGACTTTAATTTGACCTGACGGCATCCAAAATTACTTTATAAAAAATTTTATTTTTTCTTGATAGAACAGAAAACTAGGAACAATATCATAATAAGTGAAATAATAGACACATATAGAATTTGATTTCAGAGTACTCCTGAGCATAAATTTGTATCCAAAAACTAAGTTGCTGTGAGACAGAATACCCAAATACATTTTTGCAATCATTTTGATATGCACTCATTAATAATCAGAATGACATTTTATTGTGAAGTAACCCATGACTTCTATAGTGACAGAAAAAGAAGTTCATAATAAAGAAACAACTACTCTCTGCTTTCTTATTCTAAGACTCTGCTCTGTGCTTAATTACAGGTGCAGTGTCTTAATTTGCTCCAGCAAGCGAGCACCCACCCAGGGCTTTTCATTGGAAGGTGAACACGAAAGAAGTACTTCCACTTTGTCCACAGCACATGACACTAAACGCTGTAAACATTTGACCTGGAAGAAAATAGTGAGGCCTAGGCACAACGAACCCTGTAAGAACACTGCTATTTCTTCTTCCTCCTTCTTCTTCTTGTTCCTATTTTCTATGTTTTATTGGTCTAAATATTCAATTTCCCCTGAAGAGTTTAGGACCACTTAAGATTGACAAACACTAAAGTGGTGTCTAAACAAAAGATGTCATTTTTGTAAATGGTGCATTATATAGAAGTCAAAATACATTAATTCCCTGTAAAAGATAATTTTTTCTCCAGTATTTCACCAGTGTAGTACATGTCATCTAAGAATGTAGCCAAAACTCTCACTCTGCAGGGAGAGAGCAGGGTGGGAGGAGGGAGCAAGTCTTCAGGAAAGTGGATCTGGACAATCCAACATTAGAGCATTGCTCTGATTCTGCATTGTGAGGAACTGTCACGGTGATGAGTTCACTATCAAAGCATCTCTTATCATGCTATCAATCTTATGACTTTATAGTGTCCAGCCAGTACTTTCAATTACTAATATTGCAGTTACACAGTCAAATGCATCTTTAGGATGAAGGTGTTCTTAGAAAAACATTGAGAAGTTGAAATAATCAAGTAAGATGTAAGTGAAAATTGAAAATAAAAAGTCCTCAAGCTAAGATACTTGCCTGAGTGTGTGGAAATGCTGTGTCTGTATGGATGCATAGCCAGTGTCACTGAACCATAATATTTAAAATGCAGTTCTGATGAACAGATGCTAAAAACTTAATTATGTCAGAAAACTGAGTGGGTGAGACTCTTGTCTCCTGAAAGTGAATTTTTATTTCACCTATTGCTTTATTACCATAATGATTTCATTCTCCTTTTCTTCTGTAATAGCTTTATTAATATATACATGGCATATGAAACAAAAACAAAACATTGCACCTCTATTCAATACAATTTGATGACGCTGTACACTCTCATGTGTCACCACCTCAGTGTCTATCACCTCCAGAAGTTTCCATTATACAAGAAGAATTGACATGAGATCTACCCTCATGACATTTACTTCTGAGACAGGGTCTCATTTGTAGTTCAGGCTATGCTTGAATACAATCCTCCTGCCTCAGCCTCCTGATTCTGGATTATGAATGAAATCACCACATCCAGCCTTAATATTTTAAATGGACAATGTAGTATCACTAAATATAGACACTGGGCTTGATAACCAACTCTAGAACTCATCATATAATTAAAATCTATTCTACTGAATACTAATTCCTCTTCCCCTCTCCCCTATACCAGTTCTTTTTTCAGTTTTGTTTTCTACTTTCATGACACTTTAGTCAAAGTAGATTCTTTTCAATAGGGAGCACAAATGGTATTTGTATTTCTGAGGCTGCTTATTATACTCTTGATGTTTTGAACACTCACCAGTGCTATAGAAAATCAAGGGATCTTTTTCTTTTTCAGGTCAATGTATATATCCTATTGCACCTATTTACCATAAATTTTCTGTCCCTGTAACCACTCTGGGAGTGCTAAGATTTCCTTGAGCTTTTGATTTCAGTCTACACACATATACACAGAGAGAAAATACATCAGATGTACTGCTGCTCATATGGCAATTGTACTTTGAATTTTCAAGAAACTTCCTCACCATTGTGCATAACAGCATTCCTGTTACATTCTTGCCCCCGGTGTACAAATGTTAGTTTTTCCCACAGTCTTGATGACACCTGTTGTCTGATTTTTAAACAATTACTATCCCGATGGTGTATGGTGAGATCTCATTGTATACTTACTCTGTCGTTCCCTCAGTGATATTGAGCTTTATTTTGTATGCTAATGGGACATTGTCTATCTTCTTTGGAGACACAATATTTAAGATCTTTGCATGTTTTCAAATCAGAATATTCATTCTGTAAATTTGTCTGTTTCCATAAGAGTTGTAGCCTGAAGCCCCAGGTCCTGTCTCCTCACACTGTCTTTCCTGTTCTTTTTGGGAGGAGTGGGGTATATCACTCTAATCTATATCAGGAATAAATTTTCAACATAGAGTATACAGAATTATTCATTGCAGTCCTCAAGCCATGTACTCATGCTATATATAAGAATTCCTTTATAGTTTGAGGATTGACCCTCATCAGGTATGTGGTTTGCAAATAATGTTCTTTCATTCTGGATACTGATTGTTCATTTTGTTAACTCTTCCCTTTGCTGTGCAGAATATTTTGATTTAGTGTCATTTATTTATTTTTGTTTTTGTTGTCTGTATTTTTGATGTCCAAGAGATCATTGCCAAGATTCATGTTATGACAATCCCCCTATATTTTTTCAAAGAGTTTTACTGTTTCAAGTCTTACTATTTCAATCTGAATCCATTTTCAATTGGATTCTCTGCATGCATGTGTCACACATCACTTTGCCCTTGTTTTGTATGTAGATGCTACAGTTTAAATCTAAAATGTCTCCAGAAGTCTCACGTTAGCAGTGGAGTCTGGTCAGAGCAGGTAGGTCACAAGAGCAGTAACTGGATGGGTATATTCTTGTCCCCAGCTCCTCCTCTGGCTCTGCCATCTGGCTTCGATGAGATGAGCAGCTTTTATGTGCTGGATATCTGCCTCAGAACCAGCCAACCCTGGATGGAGACCCTGAAAACATAAGCCAGAATCAACCTATCTACCTTTAAACTGAGGGTATTAAATATATTTTTCCAAGAAAAGAAAAAGCAACTAATGCAGAGAATTAGTTCCAGAAACACAGAGTAGTCCTTGCAATTGTTCTTGACAATATGGCGTACATTGGAACTGATCCTAGGGAGGAGTTGGAGAAGCTTGAAGACACCAGGTGAAGAAGCCTTAGAATGTTTTAATGTAAGCAGGGATTTCTGAGAGGGACAAATGAGCATCGGGAGCTTAAAATGCTGCCAGAAGTCTGGACTATGTAGGCTGATGGGGTTTCAGAGGAGAATGCGGTCTCCACCAGAACCTGGACAAAAGCCCATGAGTGTCTCATTTTAGAAAAACAAAAACTGTCTGTATTTTGTCCACATCTGCACTTTGTGTGAGCCTGAATTTAAATCCAAGGGATATGATTAATACCGTGGATATCTGGGTTTCCCAAATCAGTCTTGGAAATGACCACCCTTGTCTTTGTCCCAATGTGGGGTTCCTGGAACCCCCATCAAGATCAGTTGAACAAAGATGTGTGGATTTATTTCTAGACTCCAGATTTTCACTTGTAATGCTTAACTACCACATTCAGATCATGTATCCCCAAATATTTTATTGCATATTTGATTACTTGTTCATAAATTGTACATTAGTTTTATCAAAATACTATTTTATGTATAGAATAAAAGTAAAGCAAAAGTGAAAGGAAAACATATTAATATGTGCATATCAGAAATATGCATTTTCTACATTGATCTACTCTGCTCTTTGCCCGCTCTGTGTAAACAAAATCTTACTTCACTACTTTTCTCCATTTCCTTCTTTTCACATTTAAAAACTGTTGTTATCCAGGTCTCTTTCTTGAAATTTTATAGGATTAAACTTTAGAAGCAAAAAACAAGTTTACCAGAGATTCCCCATGGTGAAACTTGATTCTCAAGCCTTTGCTGTTCTGAAACATCAGAAACAGCTATCCCCAAAGGGCCTTTAAAGCAAGAGTTTTGCATTTGATTCAAATATATCAAATGTTTATATCACTTATTGAATACTATGAACATGGGAAACTTAGGTAAATGTCACAGTGGAAGTTACTTTCTTACTATAATCAAGTCTAATAGGATTAGATACAATGTTGATATTTTTCTAGACAGGTTATTTGATAATTGGAATCATATTTCATTTACAGGTACAAGATAAGGAGAAACTAGACTTTGTTCAAGGTCACTTTTTGAATCAATAAAATCCAGTTATGTGGTTACTACTTTAGTTCATTAACATGGTTTGATAAAAATATTCTGTGTGGATGACCAGTAGAATTCAAAATGCAGCTTCATGCAATAATGACATCCTGAAAACATTTTTTCTCTTGGGTAACATGCACTATGTTGAAATCAAGAGACACTGAGAAAATACACACTGAGTACGTTCCCAGTGAGAAATGAGCATTGTCTGTGAGGGACTCTGTTGACACTTCCATGATCAGCGTACACCTAAACTAGGCGACAGGCTCATTCATTCCCTAGAGTCGCAGGAACCTATTTACTACAATGGGGAAAGTAGCAGAGGCAAATTAGGGATGTGTATTATTCTGAAATGCGCAATGTACCTGAGGATTTTCATGTTCCTTGACCTCTTTGTTTTAAGGTAAACACAGGAAATGATATACTCACGTTAATTTTTGCTGCTTTTAAAAACTGTATACATTGTATATATTTTAGGAGTTCAGAATGTTTTGGTCAGCAGAAACGGTGAACTGCTTGCTCTAAGGAAGCTAATGAGCACATCTGTCTCCTCACACTGTCTTTCCTGTTCCTTTTGGGAGGAGTGGGGTAGATCATTCAAATTATATCAGAAATAAATTTCCACCATACAGTATACAGAGTTGGTCATTATAGTCTTCATGCTCTGTACTGGAACCTTACTTAGCCTTACCTACCCTATAGCACGGCGATGGCGAACCTCCCACTCACACCTCCCTGCCTGTGACCGTGTCGCTTTGTTCTCTGCTCCTACAGATTGGAGTTTTCAGATTCTCCATATAAACTAGATTGTGCACTATTTGGGTTTCTGTGACAAGCCCTGAGGTTAATCTATGCTGTCATACACTACAGAAAACCCTTCAGGTTTAAAGCATTTGTGATGGTTTTATTTTACTTTTCAAAAATTACAATTATAAAGACTGTAAGATGGTTGCTTTTAGATTGTCTCACATTCTGTAACTGATTTTTTTTTTCTCCGTCCCAGGTAAGTTCTAAGTAATGAATTTTGACGGGAATGACTCACTGGGATATCCTGTATTTCTCACTGAATCAAGTGAGGAGATTCAAGATCCTAGTTAATTCAATTCCTGACATTCTGCTTCTGATATTTTGGTTAATAGAAGTTTATTGAATTTTCCCTTTGGTTTTTCACTTACTCAGAAAGTTGTGTTAACATGTCTTACTATTATGATATAATTATCTAGTCTTTTTTTTCCCCAGAAAGCTCTTTTTAATTTACTTATTTTGAATTATGTGGAAAAATTGCAGTCTGAAAATAGGTATTGCCTTCAATTTTATTTTTACTATTTTAATATAGCTGTTCATCATTGTATTCATTAAAATTTGCCTGACATCTCTTCCAATTGTTTGATTTTCACCTGTCTCATCTAGAAAAATAACTTCACTAGTGCAGAATTTTAATGTGAGAATATTTTTGTCTGCCAATTTAAGATAATTATCCACCTCAGCTACTCTCTATGGTTTCTTCTATCAGTGTTATTATTCCTTACCTCATTTAAAACATTAGGTGATCATTCTTTTCTATTTACCTGCTTTGAAATTTAATCTTTTTCTTATTCTGCAATTTCCTTTTCTTTTTCGTTTTATATGTGGAGATGAACTACATTCTACATTCATGCAGTTGCTGTAATACACCATAAATACACTTCTACTGTCGTTTTTATTGTTATGCATTTCAGATTTGTATGTTATTTTGTTGTACTGATGTCAAGTGAAAGTCTTTCTTCCATTTTTTTTCTCTCCCTCCTTTCCTTCTTTCTTTCTCTTTCCTTCTCTACTTCTTCTTTTTCCTTCTTTTCTTTTACTTCTGTTTGCTTTATGTAAGTTTTCTTCTGCATTGCAGTGATTTCATATACCCACTGACCTAATCTTTTATTATATTTTTATAATTTGAAATCAGTCCTCTGTACAGGGCACATGAGTACCTGCATGAGCCAGAGCAGACTTCCTGTGGCATAGGTCATTTCATAGGAGGGATCTGTAAGCTACAGGGCTGCAGAACTTTGACAGGCTGTACATCTTCCTCTCTTGAACCTGATGAATTTCTTAGTTCTAGGTCATCTTATCAACTGCAGAATATTTTCTTTCTAAAAATACATCAAAATAAAGAAAAATCTTTTTTTTTTTTTTTTTTTTTTTTTGAGACAGGGTCTCACTTTGTAGTTCAGGCTGACCCTGAGCTCAGCCTCAAACTCACATCACAGCAATCCTCCTGCCTCTGCCTCCTGAGTGCTGGGATTATAGGAGTGAGCCACCACTCCCAGCACTGTAGTATGTGGTACTGGTTGCTGCTTCTGGGCGTGAGTCTCCATGCCCAGTATGGAGTATGGGCATGCCCAGTATGGAGTACTGGGTATGCCCAGTATGGTATGTGGTTACTGAGGATCGAACCCGGGTCCTTGCACTTGCAAGACAGGCACTGGACCCACTGAGCTAAATCCCCAGCCCCCAAAAATCTTAATTTAATTCTTATGAGCCCAGCTGGATCTCATAGGCATTCAGCATATTTCCAATCTGAGGCGAGTCCCATCTCCCACCCTGATCTTATTTCAACATGATGTTTCATGCTGTCTGTTGTGTTTGTGGCTGGTTTTGCATCTTTTCAGGTCTTTTCACATCAACACTAGTCTGTTTCTACCAGTCAAAAGGCTCAAGAAAGTGTGGTGGTTGGACTAATTGTCAGTTTAGGTGGGAAAGCTCAGCTGAACTGAGTCAGTGCAGTCAGGCCATGGAAGACCCATCTGAGGATTGTTGCCAACAGCATAAAAAGAGACCTGGAGGCAAAGATCAGATTTTTGGCTGTAGATTTTCCTAGAGAAGTTTTCTGTGGCTTGTTTTCCTGATGTGAACTTGGCTGTTCTCATCAGAGGTGGAGCTGGGGTCTCCACTGGCCCCAGAGAAGGCTGCTGCTCTTTTCTGGGGAGCTCTGACCTTTGCCTTAAGTCTTGCTTCCTGACTTCATGCAGATTTCTCAGCCTTCTGGCACAGATCTTCCCCATACCGGTTGACACTTTTTGGCTCCCACTGCTGTCCGGTGGGTCTTCTCTGTGTAGATCCTTGACACAGACTCGCATGAGACACTGGCCTTTGCTAGGGATCCCACAGAACACAGCTGTGGGCTCCAGGCCTGTGGCTTGACTGGTGCGAGATACTGCCTGGGATCCAGGCCCACAGCTGGACTGTTTGGATCTCCAGGATGCAAAGAGACATGTGCATTTTTCTGCACTTGACTTTCTTGAATGAATATTATAAAATAATCCAATAAAGTGTGTCTTTTATTAAATCTACTTCCTTGAAAACTATTACATGAGGAAACACAGAGGCTACACTCTTCTCAAATATCCAGAAATTGTTGTGGTGATAAGATGAAATAGACAATTCTTATAAATATGGTCACATAGATGAAGCAAAAATTTGAGTTATATGACTGAAATAAAATACCTTATCTATAGCTAATCTTTTGTCTAAACTCTGCTACTGAATTTTCAAAATAGCTCTTAAACATCACCATAATTTTAGGACTACTGAACAAATACTCTCTCTCTCACAACTTCAAATATTTGCTTCATAGTGGACTGCTGGACTTCCTGTCCATACTGGTGACCACTTAGCCCACAGGCATGTTCTGAGATGTGCCTGTCACCGGCCTGGCTCTCTGAAGCTAATCGGCTCTTGCTCTGCACCCAGACAGGTGCCACTCAGAAGTTCCAGTCCCTGTGGGATGAACTTGACCAACAGGGAACTGAAATCCATGGTTGATTCTTCTTCTGGTGGATAATGTCTTCTCTGTCTCTCTAGATAAATCATATTAGTAAGTGGTCATTCACATGGCCTCTCGGAAGACAGATCCAGGAATAGGAAACACATGCTTTTCTTCCTTGTCTCCTTCCTGATCACATTTCCTTGCTATACTACACTGGTCAGAAAGAATTACTGTACTATTTTGCCTCTAATTTTGTTTTCTGAGTATTTTGCTCTGAGCCAAATGCAAATATCTAGATAATTAATAATCCAAGACTTAGGAAGTAATAGTAAAACTGGGATTTCATCATTGTTTTTATTCTATAAATTCTTTTATTTTTGATGAAACAGGGTCTAATTCAGGCTATCTAGTTCAGGACAGCCCTAAGTTCTCTACATCTCCTAGGCTGGTTTCTAACTCACAGTGATTCTCCTGCCTCAGCCTCTCAAGTGTCTGTGCCAGCATGCCTGATAACTTTTAATTCTAAAATAACTATTTGCTTCTATATAAGATATTCATTTTTAAAGAAAATGTAAGCTGTTGAATATGTCTAATTTTAGAGACTTAAAATCATTGACATTTTTGTTTTGTTTTTGAATATGAACACACCATATAATAAGATTTTGAAGCGCTTTGTTTCTTCTTCATGCAGCTGGGTCAGCATAGCTGCTCTTCACTCTCTGGGAGCTGGAGAGAAAGAATAATTAGAATGTCATTGTAACCTTGGTGACAAAAGATCTTTTGAGTCCATTGTTAAGTGCTGATGTCTTTGGTGTTAGCTGCTGAACACTAAGAAGTTCTGTTCTTTCTGTCAGAGGCCTATTCATGTTAAATCTTTGTCAGCCTTCCTAATCATACACAGCTTCAACAATGGGGAAAAACTTTCAATCTGAGCCACATCTGGTGCTTAAAGCAGGGAAAGAGTGAAGACACTTCGTCAAAGGATCTGTGAACCTACAGGGATATGACACTTTGACCAGTCGCTCTGGTCAATAGCTGTGGGCAGTTGTCCTCAGTATAAAACAGAAGAGAATAAGAATAAAAACTTTTAAATCATCAAGAAGAGTAATGGATGCTATGAAAGATGTTAGTGTAACTTCAAGCTCTGAGGTGAGTGAGCCATTGTCTGTTCTGGTGTCAGGTGAGACCAAGGAGCTATGTAAGATGATTATAAGTTCATAGGTTTAACGTGTTTTATCCTGGAATCTGGCTGTTACGGTGCATAATAACTACAGCAAAGTTCTGTGGAGCTGTCATCAATAGATAATGCAAATTGCTCTACATTTTAAATGCCTCATTTCCTGTACATATCATATAGTGTCACATATAATGTTACATATCATACAATGTTACTTACACCATATGCTTTCATGTGGACAGGCACAAATAAGATGGCACTCAAACACTTTTGAAGTAGATTGACCCTGTACTTGTTGCTCAAGTGACTGCTCTGCTAACAACTGAACTTATAGACAGCGAGATATATAACTTGTTTATTTCTTTAAAGTTGTACAAGTCAGTTCACACTGTATCTGTGTTGTCTTGTAGCTTATAAATGCATTTCAAAGCATGATTTGCAAAGTGCTTACATAAGTATTAAATATAAGAAGCATACTGGGTCCTTATTTTGTACCAAAGTGGGACTGGTATTCTTCCAGTTGTAAATGGCAGACACCCAGAGGACTGATGTAAGAGACAAATGGTGTTTTAGGAGGTCACATTGCTTAGCTGATGTATGTGGTGATCTCACCTTGGGCTCAGATGGGTACACAGAATTCATTGAATCTGGTGCTATGTCCATATCCTCTCACATCTCTGCCTTTTTCTCCCTGCTGGACTGTTGCTCACCTAGCCTAGTTTAACAGTATTTGTCAGACAGTGTGGCCAAACAGAATTCCACTTCACTAATGCCCAGTGCAAGAGTCCTTAAATTTGCTGTTAAGCAGTTCCAGCAAGCACTGGGAGTATGTGAGTTTGGGGGTGTGTCCAGTTCCTAAACCAATCACTCAGGCAGAGTGAGCCCTTCTCCATGAGCTTTTGGACCAGGATCATCCATCCACACATAGCACCATGAGGATCCACTTGTGCAAAGAGTCGGTATGAATCTAGGCTCAGTCAGATTTAACATAGATCTACTCTAAACACAATGCACTTCAAGTCACTGAGCCACTTTATTTGATGTAGCAACAACTGCATTGACTTGCTTACAAATGAGAGATGGGATATGATGCTGTGAAGCTTTATCTCCCATCACTCTTGAGCATGGAACTTCTGTATCTACCAGTGCAGATTATTTCCAACATCTCTGAACTTCATGCACTCCACCCCTGCTTAGACCTTCCATCCTTACTTTCTTCTAAACTATCTCAACCTAATTCTAATTTTTTCCCTTATACTGGTACAAATACCCATTGTAGAGTACAATTATGATGTGTATATGTAATGTACCAATAAAGACTTCAATTAAAATAAATAAACTACCTCAGATGCTTATCTTGTGTCACTCTCTGCCTGTATTTATCTCTATAAACAGTTACAATAATTAAAACTAAAAACAAAGTAAAATGCAAATAATAGCCAGTGCATTCTTGCTGGGTAACAGTTGTCTGTGAGACTGACACAGGGTCTTTGCTAAGTCCATCAGCACCCTAGGTATCTAGTATCTCATATTCTGCTATGTGTTTTCTTCACTTAGCTCAGAATTTGTACAAGTCACAGTTTAATTAATCATGACTTGATTCAAAATGACAGAACCCAAAAGGAGAGTATTGTATTTACACAGGAAAATGAAAGGATGTCAGGAACAACAAAACTATCAGATAGTTCTGATTCTGAGACCTTCTTACCCTCTTGACTTTCTATGTCCATTACTTACTCTCCTTTCCAAGCATGCTGGAGTCTATGGCAGCTCTAGATTTGAAATCACATTCTGTGTGATCATAGCCACCAGAAAGGGTTTCATCTGTCCCTAGTTCAACTTTGAAGATCCTTTGGATCTGATGATCTGCAGCCATTCTTGCCAGTGAGCTGTGGCCAGGGGGTTTCTGGATGCTATGGAGATGGCATGGGTGTGAGGAGAACATTAGTTCACATATTTAAAACAGAAGCACAAGCTGGCACACTGTACTGCCTCTGCATATGAACAAGTTCAAAAGAACAGTTTCACAAATAATACCAAGAATTTAGTGAAAAAATTCCCATTTCCAACCTATGCAGCAGCATCCAGTTAATATAAAGCTTGGCACTTCTTCCCTTTAAAGAACTCTTAGGAGAAGCAGTTTTGAGATTTCAGCTCCCCACACATTTTACATTTATTAAAATAAAATATTTATAAATTATGGTTATCTGTGCTAAAGTCCTAGATTTCAGGTTAGTAGCACAAAGTTTTCTGATTTGCTAATTCTGTAATCATTAAATATCTTTTCCTTAGACTATATTTTTCCAGCCAAGAAATGGTTTAAGAAATTAAATACTAGCTTGGATGTGGAAACATAGGTACAACTACACGGCAAAAATATATTCTTCTCAAAATATTAATGTGTGGTTATTAATAATGAAGTCTTGCAATACTTTCCTCTTATGTGTCCCAGCCATGGAATTAAAATATGTAGATTAATTTCCTCTAACATTGAGATTATGTGATTAAAAGGCCAAGTTTGCATTAATTGCAAAAGGTTTAAAATTTTTGTTCTGCATTTAACCTATTCTACTTTCTTCCTCTTCTTGAAACCTCTTGGCTTCCTTCTGGCTTATACAATGAGGATTTTAATACGTTACCTACAAGACTTAGAGGTGGGATGCGAGAGCTGAGTACACTTTCTTCTGTTTCATTGCACGAATAAATACAGCATCGGTGTTTTTGTTTGGTTTTCACCATCTTCAAGCAGTGGAGGCTTAGGTATTTCTCTGTAGGAAGAGCTAAGAGGAAGGAAATACTTGTTTGGTTTGAAGCATGTCTTTATGAAATTCACTTATAATTAAAGTGTTAGTTCTTCCTGTGAGAGGAGTGAACGAATGGACATGTGTGTTTGGCTAGTACTAAGAGCCTCAAGAGGCCTGACTAATGCACCACACCTGTTCTTGGGAGGAGCATGATCCCACAAACTCACTCAGGTACTCACCCAATTTCTGGGCTGCTTCCCAGAAATTATTTTGGAAAGAATTTTTGCAGTTCTGATCTTACAAAACAATGATGCCTTCCCTAAAGCATCTCTATTCAGCAGAAGATTTCTAGACTAGACTTTGAAAAAGTTGTAAAATTTGTGTTGAGAGCCCAGTGGGAGAGGAACATGGAGAGTACACCTTTCATGAATGCAGAGCAGAACACAGCTATCTCTGAAAAGACAAGGAGTGATGGAAATTTCTACATGGCATGGATTCAACCAGGTACTCCCTGATTATAGGTTTATCTAGTTCATTATCCCCTTTGTCTTCAAAGATAAATTCATTTTAACCCCACACTAGAAGCCTCAAACATAAGACAGTACCAAATTCTAGATATTCTATGTCTTTTCAACACATCCATGACTGTAACAAAACTTACACACTGAAATTAGAAGAAATTAGCTATGACTAATAATAGCACAGTGTGACAACACACTGTCAACTTGTTTACAGATTATGAATTATTTCTGAAATTTTTAATTTAACATTTTTAGATGGCTGTTGATTGGTGGATAACAGATGCTGGGAAGTGAAACTGTAAAAGAGAGAGCTGCTGGGCCTGGGATATTGGAATTGGAACAATGGATTAGATACAGTTCTGACTTCAGGAATGCCCACAGAAGTTAATGGTCGCTGGTATGTATGTGCTCACTAACAGGCAGATTAATTCATCACCACGAAGAGGCTGTAATTCCAGGCAAAATATTTCAAGCTTTATCCTCTCGATACTAATAACAACACTTGTATAACACTCATTATATATCAGGCACTATTATTCATAAATCTTTACATCCATTCCCTCATTTAGTATTGGACTAACCTTAGATACAGAAATGTGTTTGTTATTTAGATTTTATAAGTGAGGAAAGTGAGAGCCAAGGTAGTTATGTCACTGGACTAAGGACTCAGAGCTGAACAAAGCCAAGTCTTGAGTTCAGACAGAGTTGCTGCAGAACACAGTGTATTTGCAATGACAAATATGAGGGTCAAGTGATGATGCTTTTCCTATGTGATAAAACAATATTTAAAGATGCTAAGGAACCAATTTCAAACATTTTAGGATGTATCAGAATCCAGAGACCAAAGACTACAAGCCCAGCAAACATTCCTCCATACATACACAACAGTATTTTGATACATGAAATGTTGTAGTAGAATACTTATCTTGGCTAAGGGAAATATGTTTACAAAGAAATAGAAAATATACTGTTTTTCTTTGTACCATTCAAGTGAGAAAAAATGAGAAAGTTTACTTACCTGAAGATTTATATGTTCAGTGGTAGGAATTTTATTGTTCCTACAAACTTTATTGTTTCAGTGTGTGGAAGAAGAAAAAGTTATTGAAGCATGACTTAGGGATTTCTATGGTTTTCCACAGTGCATGGCCCATGAGGCTATGTAGTCACAGGACATCACCAGTGAACTGGTTTTAACTTCTCCAGCCTCTGTCCTGTAGGGAAATGCACACAGGAAGAGCACTCTCAATGAGCTTAGGATTCATTTTCTCACTATATGACAGCCCAAGGAAATGTCACACATCCACATCGAACCTGTCTAGCACACTTCCAGCCAACACCCGTGTGAGCCTCACAAGCCAGGCAATGGATGCTGACTCAGAGCTGTTTCCTGGTGGTAAGAGCTCTGAATGATCACATCCTAGATAATCCTGGCCAGCTTGTGCCCTTTTCTGTCTCCACATGGTCCTGTAGAGAGGGCACAGGAATTCCAGATGATCAGCCTTCATTTGTTTGCAACCATTTGCTTTCCCTGGAAGACCTGAAAATTCCCTTTGGCCTCAAGCTACCTATGCACGATTATGAAGAACAAATAATTTTCAAAATTAAACTAGTTAATTATTAAATGTAAGCAAAATTTGATCTTTAGTAGTAGTATCATTGAGCCTCATAGGCTTTTGCCTCAGAGAGAAAATATTGTATGATACATAATAGAAAGAAACAGGCGAGAATTCAGACTATCTAAAGAGGAAAAGGATTATGTGCAGTGCATGGAGTTTATTTTTTCCTAAGTTGCCCAAGGTCAATCATGGGACTTTCACGTGTAAATGAGTAATGGGAGAGAAAGGAGCTGGAAGCTTTTCATTGATAGGTTTTAATCCTCAGGAAATGAGAGGTACCCTCCTTCCTTCTTTCCTCCCTGACTAGCTAGAAATTCCTTGGCCCTGTGCTCTTGCCCACAGAATGAAGAGGAAGTTTAATAGGCTGCTCAGTCACTGCCTCCAGAGATGGTCTCCCTTCCCACTCCCAGGCACATCGACCCTTCTCCTTGAAGTGCTCTTAGGAACTCAAGTGAGCAGGGGTGACTTCCTCTAAACCCTTGAAGATCCTAAAATAAATCACAGGAAAACATTAATTAAATCAACTACAATGTTGAAAAATTAATCTGATTTTCCAGCTCACATTTCCCCCCCAATAATATTGTCCATCACTGCCTGTTTGGGAACTTGTTGTGAGCTTGAGTGATGACAGAATTGTACTCCAGTAACACAATGTCAATAAAGAGACAGCCCAGATTTGAGTAGAGCTCCCCTGCTGCTATAATATTATCAGGGTAATATTACTAGGGATATATTAAAACAGAGAAATCAAATTATTTTGCAAGTTAAAATCCAAATATATTAAATTTCCATAGAACTAAGATCTAAAATCAATTTTTCATGCTTGCTAGTTAAAATTTCAAGGACTTAAAGCCTCTTCATTTTTTAAGAAGTCAATTCAGTCTCGGTGGGAAGAGTTCTTGGGATACTAGTAGAGGCTGTGTTTTTTCAACAGTTGGAGATTGGACTGTTGGTTTCAGAAGGGGTATATTTCTTCCATGATTTCAGAAATAGTGTGCGTTCAATAGTGAGTCTGATGATTTTCACATTTTAAGGACTCCAGGAAGTTATTTGGAAAGATAAGATTATCAAGGCACTGACATTGTGTCCACAGAAGTGAACAATATAATTTCTGTTCCTAACAGAATTATCTCAGAGAAAATGATTTCCAGCTCAATTACTTGTTTGGGCAAAGGCCACTGGAGCGACTTAGTATTTCCCTGAGATAAGGAGGATGTCTTGATTGATACTTTTTGGTGTGCCAGTCAGTCTCTGCCAAATTCTAAAATCTAAAATGTGGAATTAAACTTAGTTGGCATGACCCTCAGTAAAAGATCATTTTGTTAGTATGTTCCACTCCACTATGAACACAACTTTGAGAGTCAGAATGGGCTTTTACTTATGTCTGTACACATTGTTGCATGTCCAACTTGAGATTCCCAATTATTGCAAACTGTTTCTCACCCTCCGATATTTTCACTTAAACTTACTCCACATTTTAAGGTATTAAGCTATGGAGCAGGTAGGATTGCTAAAATGATTAGGCTATGCCCTCATGAAGGATTAACTCAGGCACAGGAATATTTGATTAATGGATCAGTGGCTAAATTGAGAATGGGTCTTCTATGAAAGTCATTTGGTTAGAAACCTCCCTGTCTCCATAGCCAATGCCTGGAAGGACCTCAGAACTGTTGACCAGAAGCCCATCACTTGATGCAACTCCTCAGCCTTGGACCAGAACTTTGGCTGCTGATAATTCTCTTTTTCTCTGTGTATTGAGGCACTGGTAACAGACTGCAGATTGGAACAGTGTGTCCCTGAGTGGAGCTTCTACAAGGTCACACAGGGAGCTTCATTATGAGCATTTATTTCTGCTCTAAGACATTAAGTCATTTTCTTCACTTATCTGAGGGGTTTTTATTACCTGAACATCTTTCTTTACAGCAGGTTCACTCCCTTGTAAATAAGTAAGCTATACCTAATGGGCTAACACAAGATAGTGCAGAAAACTGGAGGGTAATATCAGCTCTGGTCCTGAGATCTCGTTCCTCAAACTGATTCCTTATCACAACTAAGAAGAGTCAGCCCAGCCCCTTCCCTAGGCCTGTTGCTAACAATTGAAAAGTAGAATTTCCTTTGTACTTCGTAATCTTGTAAGAATCTTAACCCTGTAAGAATCCTTTTCCTTCTCCTACAGATGCCTAAAATTTCTGTAGTGGAGGTGTATCACCTCCAATCATATTCTGTCTCTGACCTTTTTCCAGAAGCTCTGAAGTAAGCTTGATTTACATGGTTCTTATGCGCTACGTATAGGTGAAGTCTGAGCTGTTACCAACTATAGCACAGCTGGCCTCGAAATCTGTTGTGGTTCCAGAACCGTCCCCCGGCATGTATCAGACACCACTCTAGATCAAGTGTTAGAGAACTCTAGTAGCGCCACATACCTGTATTACTTTTTTTTTAAACCAAATTACCACAAGCAACACACTCATGAAAGTAACTGACCGAAAAGAGCTGCACTGTGTAGTTCAGACGGTAAATCTGTAAAATTAAAAATAAAATAAAACAAAAATCAAGATGACCTATGGCTAAGGAATCACAGCTGACAGGTGCCTGCTCAAACAGTGCCAAAAGCAAAATCATTCCACACGTATTTGTTCTCCAAAATTTTGCCCCTTGCTCATTTCTCCAGGCCCATAACCCACGTATCATAGTCACTTAAGATGAGCTAAATAAACAAGGTTCTTTTTTTCCATGACCTCAGCCATGAACTGAAAAATAAAGTTTTTAGCAGTAAGGGTGAAAATGTTCTCTTTATTAATAATAAAACATAAACTGAAGGACAAGACTAGAATATGTGTGCAACCAGACATAGTAACACTGCATTTGGGAACTGGAAATGCTTCTTGATTCTCTTGGTTACTCTTGTCATTGCTGAGACAAAATAACTGATGCTCAGAGTTATGGGGGGAAAAAAAGATTTATTTTTGTCTCATTGTTTATAAAGTTTTCAGTATACAGTGGACTGATTCCAAGTCAGTGGGGAATGGAAAAGGGCCTTGGTGGAGGGGAAATAGCCCACGGTGTGGCAAGAAAAAAGCAGTAAGTAGCAAGCAAACAGTAGTGAACTTCCTCATTCTTTTAGCCCATTCAGGCTACAACCCTTGTGGGTGATGCCATCCCCATTATCCACACTCAGAACTATGATAAACCAATTAGGGAAATAATCCAATATCATTCACCTTAATTGCAGTATCACAACTTTCACTTCAATATCACACACCCCAAATCCAGTTGCCTCTGAATGGCCCCATCTATGAGTACACCAGGATTTGGGGGAACATTTAGACACAAGTCGTAACACTGACCCCCCATAGGTCACCCCATAGGAAGCTCTCTGCTATTGTCTGGTATGGTGGTATCCCAGAGGGTCTTTGTACTGAGGCTTGGTCCCAGGATGATATTATTGAGAGGGTTGCAATCATCTAGAAGTGGTGAGAAGGAGCTGATCAGGAGGTTTTGGTGTCATCAGAAGTGTGCCCTTGGGAAGCAGTTTACATAAAATATTTCTTTTTTTTTTTCATTACTTGGAATTAAATCAGTGGTTTCACTCAAGTCTTTTTTAAAAAATTTTATTGCAAGATAGTCTCACTAAATTGCCCAGGCTAGCCTCATACTTGATATTCCTTCTTTAGCCTCTCAAGTCATCAAGGTTAGAATTTACCTCACTGCCCAGCCACATGTGACTTCCTGATTATTCTTAGAAACCTTTAGAGTTCTCATGAGAATATTACCATGAATGGAGCAAGAATAGCCCCACTTGCTGTGTTTTTTCCATTTCAGATTGACACATGTCATTGGGCTTTTCTGCAAACATCTCCCACAGTAAGCTACTGTCTAGACATGTCCTCATAGGCCAGGTCAGTGAAAATACACAGTGTCACACTATAAATACCCAAAGCTATGAGAAGAACAACTGATTATGATACCAGAGGTTGAAATCAGGGTATCTGTACTGAGATACACCCCTAGTTTTTTTGATTTTTGACATAGGGTCTCATGAAGTTGCTTAGTCTGGAGCTCAAACTTTCACTTCCCTTTACTCAACCTTTCAAGCCCTTGAGGGGTACAGATGTGCACCACCATGCTTGGACTTATCCCTTTGATTTTAAGAGGTTAGTTGTGTCAGGTGATTCCTCATAGTAACACAACATGACCCATACACTTAGACTTTAGCAGATATAGCCTGGGAGTGCACATGAGGGAATGTGTCACCACCAGGTGCACTAGCAACAGACAGTACATTCATCTTGTTGGTTTGTGTATTTCCTAGATTGAGGTGATATTTATGGGTTCCTAGAAAAGGATGGAAGAGTTACTAATTTGAGTTGAGTTCACATGGTTTAGGATGAGTTTTTTGGTTAGGAAAATGGGTGGGTGAAGAATGTAGGATTAAGTGTACCTTACCACTCTAATGACAAAAGTACATTATGCTCCTGAGAAAAGATAAATAAACTGTATTTTGGGGGGATATAAATTATGAAGGATAAACTAGAAGATGACAAGGTTAAAGAGATAACAAGATGTCAACTTAGGAGATCCATACCAGAAGTAAGTAAAAGTTTTAAATAGAAAACATTCTTATAATGCCATTTTTGATATTTATTACTGCTATGCCCAATATTTCTTACAAATAAATTTCTTGCAATATAAATTCAAATAATGCATTATCTGAGATAAAAGAATAAAATGCTATTTTATTGAACACTTTACCCTACAACTTGTGCTAAGGCTTTTTGATCTGAAGTTTTTCATCATTATGATAACTGTGTAAGGGGAAAATTAGTGCCAGCCAGATGCCATTAAAAGTCATCTAAGGGCTGAGGATTTAGCTCAGTGGTTCCGGCACCTGTCTTGAAAGCGCAAGGACCCGGGTTCGATCCCCGGTAACCACATACAATACTGGGTGTGGAGACTCACCCCAGCAGCAACCAGTACCACATACCATAGTGCCGGGCATGGTGGCTCACGCCTGTCATCCCAGCACTCAGGAGGCAGAGGCAGGAGGATTGCTGTGATGTGAGTTTGAGGCTGAGCTCAGGGCCAGCCTGAACCACAAAGCGAGACCCTGTCTCAAAGAAAAGAAAGTTATCTAAGTCCCAAAGGAGACAATAACATTATCATATGTCGTATAATCAATCTCTGATACAGTCAAGGTTCAAATTGAGTCCTCTGTCTAATATCCAAGCTCTCAGCTACTGCACTCTGAACCTCATTTATAAATCTTTGGTTTCTTAACTTTTGTCAAAGTTAGTAGTTTTATTTCAGCAGAGGAGAATGAAAACATATATTTGTACTATGAGAAATCTGTTAGTCCAATAGAGAAGGGACAGCTGCTGAATCAAGCGTGACCAGGGTCATACATGAAGATTTAGAGGAATAGATGTAATCAAAGACCATTAAGGATAAGGAGACCACTGGATAAGAACAAGGGTCTGACAGCAAAATTCAGTTATTGTTGAAATAATAATGGAGAGAAATAGAGACCCAGAGAAGAAGTTGCCAGCCAGAATCTTGGATAAGAAGTAAAAAGCAAGGGATAGCTCTATATTTAAAATATAACCTGTTTAGCACTTAAGGTGAAGTGAATTCAGGTTTGCAGAAAAAAAATTCTGAACTTAAACAGATTATTGGCCAGATTAAATGTGCCTACAGTAAATGTTTATGATAATAATCATCAATGACAAGTTCAATCCATCCCCTGAAATAGCAGAATGTAAAGAAAGCACAGACACTGAAAAAAATTGCTTAGATTACATCTGAGCTTTTCAGGTACTACATCTGTGACGTTGGGCAAGTTACTTAACTACCACTGGTCAGCACCAGGCAGTTGTTAGCACTTTGTCACAAGGCTGTTCTGAGTATTAAACAAAGTGAAGCATGTCAACCACATTATAGTGTTGGAGAAACCCAGTGGTTTTTATATGAGGAAACAGGCGTATGGAAGCTCTGTGCATTTTCCATTCATGCAAAACTAAGAACTGGTTGAAAGTAGGATGTGAACCAAAGAAGTATGGTTCCTTAATCCATGGATTTATTTACATTTAATGATTTTCCCTTTCGTACTGAAAGACTTAGGCTCTTCTTCAATATGATCTAAACTTCCTTCATAAAATATAGAAAAATCAATAATACTATCAAAGGAAATTTATCAACAGCTGGATTAATTCTACTAACCCATTCCCATTCACCCATAAATTGCATAGTTTTCAGAATATTTCCATTAGGGTAAAGAATATACATATATTGCATATATATATGCATACATACATACATACATATACATATATATATATACATATATATATGTACTTATGTGTTTTATATACATATATACATATATATATATTACAATATGTATATGTATTACTTACGTACTTATGTAGTTCTCTACAGCTTTGAAGGCTGAAAGTCTAATATCACAGTGTCTACAGGGTTAGTTTCTTACAGGCCTTTCTTCTAGCCTACTCTTCTCTCTGTAAATAGAAATGTCCATATTTTCTCTTCTTATAAATTTTCAGGTTAATATTGGATTGGGGAAAACATGAATGATTATTTTAAATTAATGATGTCTGAAATATCCTATCTCCAAAAACATTCTTTTGTATGAAGAACAAGGTCTTCATTGTCTGAAATTTTAAGACATACTGTTCAGCTATGATAGTCTTTGCTTTCAGAAGGATACCCTCTGCTGAGTTTTCAAGAAGTAACCATTACCTCCACTCAAAGCTACCTGGCCGAGTCACATCACAACCACAGAATGTGACATTTTGGGGCATGGCTTAGCTCTAGTTCATCTTCTCTCTTCATTCATGTAGAAAATTTCCCTGACATGGTAATTGGTTAGCATGATTGTTCATAAAAACTTCAGACAATGGGGAGAAAGTGAACTATACTTATGAAATAAAAATAAAAATTTATATCTGTCTCTCATATACTTCTTACCTACTATTATTCAGTAAGGAATTTTATGTCTATCAGCTGTTTTACAATAGAAAATTATTAAATCATCTCTACTTTTTCATCATTGTTAAAGAAAGCAATCAGTTTCTATTCTTGTTTAAGTATTAGTTGTTTTTCTTTTTTTTAATCTTTATTGGTACATTACATATATGTATCATGATTTCACTCCACAATGGGGACTTGTACCAGTATAACACACAACTTAATTCTAATTTTTTCCCATAGCCCTACCCACCCTACCACCCCGCTATATACATAATATTTGTTTCCTTTCCTTTTTTTTATGATCTCATTATTTTCCCCCTTCACACTATTTTACTTTGAGTATTTTCTATTTTACAATATATATAACATACAATTCTAGGACTCATTTACATCTTCATTTTCTCATACCAAAGAAAAGATGCGATATGTACCTATCTGTGACCTATTTATTTCACTTATGAGGATATTCTCACAGTATGTCCATTTAAGTATAAATGATTCAAAATTATCATTTTTTATGGCAGAGTAGTACTCTATTCAGTAGAAGAACCACAGCTTTTTTTTTTTATCCAGTCTCCAGTTGATGGACACTTGGGTTGTTTCCAAGATGTAGCAATCACAAATTGGGCTGCTATAAACATGGGTGTACGTATGTCACTGTTATATGAGTTTTTAATTCTTGTGTGTATATACCTAGCAGAGCAATGGCTGGGTCAAATGGGACCTCCATTCTTAGCTTTTTGGGAGAAATCTCCAAACTGACCTCCACAGGGGTTGTACGAGTCTACAGTACCACCAACAGAGGGTAAGGCTTCCTTCTTCTCCGCAGCCTCGCCAACATTTGCAGCTAGCTAATTCTGAAATGACAGCCTTTCTATGTGGAGTGAGATGAAATCTCAATGTTGTTTTCATCTGCATCTCTCGAACGACTAATGATGTTGAGCATTTATTCATACGCTTCTTAGCTGCTCTTACTTCTTCCTATGAAAAATATCTGTTCATTTCAGATGCTCATTTTTGAATTAGGTCTTTAAATTTGCATGGGCTGATTTTTTTGAGCTCTTTCTATATTCTAGATAGGAGCCCTTTGTCTCAGGAACAGCTGGTAAAGATTTTTTTCCCACATTGTTGGTTGCCTTTTTGCTCTGTTGGTGGTTTACTTTGCTGTGAAGAAGCTTTTTAAAAAAATGAGGTCCCATTTGTTGATTTCTTCCGCCAATTCCTGTGCTATAGAAGTTTTGTTCATGAAGTCTTTCCCTAAGCCAATGTCTTTCAGAGTTTTATCTAACCTGTTTTGCAGTAGGTTTAGAGTGTCTGTTTTAATATTTAGGTCTCTTATCCACTTTGATTTTAGCTTGGTACACGGTGAAAGAGTTAGATCTAGTTTTAGCTTTTGGCAAGTTAAAGCCCAGTTTTTCCAGCACCATTTGTTAAAGAAGCTATCTTTCCTCCTTTGATGATTTTTGGCTCCTCTGTAAAAGACGAGGTGGCTTAGTGCATCTGGAGCAGTTTCTGGATCCTCTAGTCTACTCCATTGATCCTCAGATCTGTTACTTTGCCAGTACCATGCAGTTTTTATCATGGTGGCTTTATAGTGTAGTTTCAGGTTCGGAGTTATGATACCCCCCATCATGTCCCTATTGCTTAGAATTGCTTTGGCTATTCTAGGTCTTTTGTGGTTCCAGATGAAAGTTTGAATTTTTTTCTCTAGATCTGTGAAATATGCTGTTGGTATTTTAATCGGGTTTGCATTGAATGTGTAGAGTAGTTTTGGGATCATAGCCATTTTGACAATATTGGTTCTTCCTACCCAGGAGCAAGGTATGTCTTTCCATTTTTTGATATCATCTTCTATCTCCTTTTTCAGAGTGCTATAGTTTTCAGAGTAGAGGTCTTTCACCTCCTTTGTTAGATTGATTCCTAAGTATTTTATTTTTGGGATTGCTATTGTGAAAGAGACTGACTCTCCAATTTCTATCTCAGTGGGTCTACTGTTTGTGTATACGAAGGCTATTGATCTTTGAACGTTGACCTTGTAACCAGCTAGTTCGCTAAAATTGGAGATTAGGTCCAGCAGTTTTTCAATTGAGTTTTTATGATCCTCTAGGTAGAGTATCATGTCATCGGCAAATAATGACAATTTAACTTCTTCTTTTCCTATCTTTATTCCTTTTATTTCTTTCTCTTGCTTAATTGCTATGGTTTACATTTCCAGATATATTGAACAGAAATGGTGAGAGAAGATACCCTTGTCATGTTCCTGATCTTAGTGTGGAAGATTTCAATTTTTGACCATTTAGTATGATACTGGCTGAAGGTTTCTCATAGATAGCTTTTATTAGTTTGAGATACAGACCATCTATTCTGATCTTCTGTAGGATTATGAACATAAATGGGTGTTGTATTTTGTCAAACATTTTTTCTGTATCAATTGAGATTACCATATGATTTTTGTCCTTAAGCCTGTTAATGTAGTGTATAACATTTATTGATTTACGTATGTTGAACATATGTAAACATCCCTGGGATGAATCCAACTTGTTCAGAGTGTATAATCTTTTTGATAATTCTTTGTATTCTGTTTGCCAGTATCTTATTGAGGATTTTTGCATCAATGTTCATTGCAGATATTGGCTTGTAGTTCTCTTTTTTGGTTGGGTCTTTCTCTGCTTTTGGAATCAGGGTAATGGTTGTTTCCAGGAATAAGTTTGGGAGTACTGCTTCCCTTTCAGTTTCATTGAAGAGTTTCAGAAGTAGATGCCCTAACTCTTCTTTAAAAGTTTTATAGAATTCAGCAGTAAAACTGTCAGGTCCAGGGCTTTTCTTTGTTGGCAAGTTTTTAGTTACATTTTTAATTTCACTGATTGTTATTGCGGTATTTAACATTTCTGTATCTTCTTTATTCAGCTTTGGGAGTTCATACGTGTCTAGAAATCTATGCATTTCTTCTACATTTTCCGTTTTATTACAGCATAAATTTTCAAAGTAGGTGTATATTATCCTCTGGACTTCCTCTGGGCCGGTAGTAATTTCTCCGTTCTCATCCCTAATAGCATAGATATGAACCTTTTTCTTCCTTTGTTTAATAAGGTTGGCTAAGGGTCTATCACTTTTGTTTATCCTCCCAAAGAACCAACTTTTGGATTCATTGATATTTTGACCCATTTTCTGGGTTTCTATTGCATTAATTTCTGCCCTGATCCTTATAATTTCTTGCCTAGTGCGAGCTTTGGGTTTGTTTTGCTCCTCTCTTTCTAGTCGCTTGAGGTTCAGCATTCACTTGTTTATTTGAGCTTGCTCCATTTTCTGGATATAGTCCTTCAGTGCTATGAATTTTCCTTATAGAACTGGTTTCATTGTGTCCCATAAATTTCTATAAGTTGTACTGGTGTTATCATTTAGTTGTAAGAACTGCTCAATTTCTTCTCTAATTTCTCCTGTGACCCATTGGTTGGTCAGCAGAGTGTTGTTCAGTTTCCATGAGTTTGTGAAGATCCTGGGCTTTCCTTTGCTATTCAGTTCCAATTTCAGGGCACTATGGTCTGGCAGTATACAAGGGATAACTTCAATCCCTTTATATTTGCTTAAACCTGTTCTATGAACAAGCACATGGTCTATTTTGGAGAATGATCCATGAGCAGCTGAGAAGAATGTAAATTCTGACTTTGTGGGGTGAAATACTCTGTAAGCATCTATTAAGTCCATTTTCTGAAGAGTCTGGTTGAGCTCAAGGATTTTCTTATTGACTTTTTGTTCAGTTGATCTGTCTCTTTGTGTCAATGGGGTATTGAGGTCCCCTACTATTATTGTATTGGAGTTTATCTGGTTCTTCAAGTCCATTAATATTTGTTTTATACAGTTGGATGCATTAGAATTTGGAGCATAGATATTTAAGATTGTGATTTCTGTCTCTGATTGTTCCCTGTACTAAAAGATAGTGTCCATCTTTATCTCTCTTTATCAGCTTTGGCTTGAAGAATATTTTGTCTGCAAATAAAATCACCACTCCTGCTTTCTTACTGTTTCTTGTCGCATGGAATATTGTTTTCCATCCCTTTACTTTCAGTCCATGTGTCTCTTTCTGAATTAGGTGTTTCTTATATGCAGCAGATTGTAGGATCTTGCTTTTTGATCCACTCTGCCAGTCTATATCTCTTAATTTGTGCATTGAGTCCATTAACATTAATGGTTATGACTGATATAGGTAAATTTAGTGCTGCCATGTTTCCCTGTTCTTGGCTGTGTTATTGTACTTCTGCCCTTTTCCCATCAGTTTCTTGTTTGGTCCCATGGGTTGACTCGGTTAAGTCTCATGGTTTTGTAACTTTCCTTATTTTTCTCCAAGATATTCTTTAAAATGTTTTGGAGCACAGGTTTCATATTTGTGAAGTTTTTCAGGTGTTCTTTGTCATGGAAGTATCTTATTTCCCCTCCAATTCTGAAGGATAGTTTTGAAGGATACATTAGTCTGGGTTGGAAGTTGTTTTCCTTTAGGGCTTGGAAGACTTCACTCCAGGCTCTTCTTGCAGTGAGTGTTTGAGATGAGAAGTCCGCTGTGATCCTGACAGGCTTCCCTTGGAATGTAACTGTTTTCTTTTTTGTGGCTGCTTTCAATATTTCATTCTTTTTTTGAATATCTGGGACTTCTATGATCATATGCCTAGATGTAGATTTTTTCATAGCACGAGCCTGTGGCATTCTGTATGTTTCATATATTTGTATGTCCAATTCTTTACCATTTTCTGTGGTTTTCTGCCATTATCTCTGTGAAGAGCTTTTTGATGTCTTTAGCATTATCTCTTGCTTCCTCAGGGAGTCCAATCAATCTTATGTTATTTTTTGAATCATCTAGGAGCTATTGGATTGACTTTTCATTATCGCTTGCTTTTTTCCATAGATTATGCCTTTCCAGTTCATTTGTTGAGATCATGTCTTCAGTCTGAAATTTGGTCTTCTGCCAAATTCATTCTGTTGCACAAACCTTCATTTTCTTTCTTGATTTCCTGGGCTTCTGCTTGTAGGTGTTTAAAAGTTTCCATTGCTTTTGCTATGTTGGATTCTATAAACTCAGTGATTTTCTCTTTAGCTTTATTAATAATCATGTTGACAGTGTCCAATATCTCTGCTTTCATCTCAGAGATCAGTTCTGATTTCCATTTTACTAGATCAGCTTTGGTTACCATTTCCGAGGACCCTAGAGACTGTGCTTCAAAGTTCTCTATTTCCCTTCCCCCTGTGTTACCTTGAAGTGAGGATCTTTGTATCTGAGAGTTTGAGTGTTTCCTCATCTGTGAGTTTTTGTCCTTGCTGTTGTTTTTGGCTTTGTACCTGCCCTGTTTTTTTGCAATGTTTGTTGCAAGTCTCTTCCCTCCTAATAGTTAGGAAGCTTAACATGAGTGTTTCCTGGGGTGTTCTTTACAGTCTGTATTGGGACCTAAAGAAAAATCCCTAGTTCTGGCACACCATATGAGGTACTCAATCAATACAGTCAGAACACCTTCTCACATCTGCTTTAGAAGCAGGAAGGTACTGGCTCCTGTACTGCTACAATGGCACTGTCTGTGGTTCCAATGGGCCCACCTGCTCAACAATACAGAGTCTCTGGGCTCACTTGTGCAGTCAGCCTGGAGGCCAGTAGGCTGTAGGCCCTGTGCAACTGCAATGGTATTGGCTGATGTTCCAACAGGCCCACCTACTCACCAATACAAGGATACTGGATGTACTTCTGCAGTTGACATGGAGATAGTAAGATTTTGAGCTGATAACCTCAATCCCTGGTTGCTCTTCCAGCGTGGGCCTGGAGGCCAGTAAGCTCCAACCCTGATGCGGATTCGATGGTGCAGATGCTGTTTCCAAAGTTGCCTGCTGCTAACCTCAGTCCCTGGGTGCTGTTCTGAGGTGAACCTGGCGGCCAGGAAGCTCCAACCCTGGCTCAAATTCGATGGCACAGTCACTGTTTCCAGAGCCACCTGCTGCTAAACTCAGTCCCCGGGCGCTGTTCCGGCTTGGGCCTGGAGACCAGTAATCTCCAACCCCGGTGCAGATTCAGTGGCACACTCGCAGGTTCCAAAGTCGCCCACTGCTAAACTCAGTCCCTGGGTGCTCTTCTGCCTGTTTTAGTACTAGTTTAATTTTCTCTTTAAATAGCCAGGTTTCTTCAAGGAAACTCATACATTATGTAACTGAATTTTCTCTATTTTGATGAGGCGGAGAATCCATGTCTGACTTTACTCATGAGAGATGAGTTAACTTGGATCTTCAGAAATGAAGGCAGTGGCCACATAGATGAGATGAGCTACATGTGGACAATAGGTAGATAGACTAAGATGAGTGCTGTTTGAGCACTGATTTAGGATTTTTTTCTGGTGAAATGGAGCTTTAGGAAAAAGGGTCACCAAGCTGCAGGAGTTTCTGAACTTCTCCTCTGCATATCCTTCTATTTATCTATATTCATTAAGCACTAGGAGATCTTCCAAAGAGACAGAAAGAACTAGGATAGAAGGAACACAAGAGCAGGAGAAGAATACTGGGTGGAAGATGCTGGTGAACCACGAGACAGCCATAAGTGTCCTGCTGGGAGAACTCTGCCTGAGCAGCACCTCTCCTGTGCCTTCAACTGCTTCCCACTGGAAGATGATGATGTCTGCTTCTGATGGTTAATGAACCACTGAGAGAGATCAATACCATGTGGCAGATAACAGGCAAATTTCCCTTGGCTCAATCAAAAGTTTTAATCCCCCATTAATTCTGATGATCTAAGGCTTTCCTGATTAACTTCATTTTAAAATATTTACTCCTAAATGTTCAGAGGGATGTAAGAAACTCATTCCTTTTGACCTTTGAACTGTGTAAGGTTTAACTGGTCCTTGTAAGATTTGAGAAATTCCCAGCCACTAAGCATATAGACTGACTCTATCTGGGGTAAGCGTGAGTTTTTATTTCTTTGTTTTTGACCTCTATTTAGCATATTTCTTTAATATTTCATCAAAAGCAATAGATTATCACACAATTACAATCACATTGTTATCTAGTGACATTTATGGACTCTTCCCAGGGCACACAGCAATGACTCTCACACTATTGCAGTCTTTGTTTCTGAGTCTGAACATGACCTTGACCATGGATGAGACACTGCTCCACACAGCAGAATGAATACATGTGACATTAGATGAGATGCTTTCAGAAGTTCTTCTATCTTCCACTGTCTCACAAAATATGTTTTTTGTGTCTATTATCAAACCCACTATAAATGTTTTAATTCACATTTCTTGGTGCAATGAAAATAAATTAGCTGAAACAAAGTGGTGCTGCAACATAGGAATCATCATAGGAGCATGGAAGTATGTGTGAGAAAATAATTTTAGTTTATTACCATATTTAAATTAGATTCTATTGTCAAAATAACCTTACAAGTATAAAGAGAAGAGAAAAGGAAAAATATGGAAACAAAACTTCTGTAAGAAAATAAGGAAGAAGGATTGAAGTGAAGGGAAGGGAATGAGAAAAAATGCTAGCAGTACTATGTATCATATCCAAGTACAAATTTCCTATGATAAATGTTATCATTCTGTGTACCTAAAATATACCAATAAAATTGTTTAAAAGGAATAAAAAGAAAAGCTAGCTTGTGTGTTATTCTATGTTCTTTTGATATTATTCTCTGAGATGGTAATTTTTTAAAAATCTTTATTGGTACATTACATATATGCATCATGATTGCACTCCATAATGAGGATTTGTACCAGTATAAGACACAACTTAATTCTCATTTTTTTCCCATAGCCCTACCCACCCTACCACCCCCATATACATAAAATTTGTTTCCTTACTTTTTTGTTACAATTTCATCATTTTGCCCCTTCTTCCTATTTTACATTTAACATTTTCTGTTTCACAATATATAACACACAATTCTAGGACTCATTTACATCTTTATTTTCTCATACCAGAGAAAAGAAGTGATATGTACCTATCTGTGACCTATTTATTTCACTTATGAGGATATCCTGATGGTAATATTTTTAAAATTTATTTTGAAAATTCTGAAGAGATTTCCCAAGTCTATCAATTACTATTAGATAATACAACTTTCTCTCACTACTTTTAAAAATTAAATTCTTTATTGGTACATTTTATATCTATATCGTGTTCACATTCAATATTGAGAATTTGTACCACTATATGACTCAACTTAATTCTAATTTTTCCCATTCACCTACTCACCCTATTATATCCCCGACCCTTTGTATATGCATTCTTTGTTTCTTTTTTAACAGTATGTTTTTTCTCTCTCCTCATTACTTGCATCTACTCTTTCCTCTTTGAATATTTTTTATTTCACAGTTTCATATTTCTAGAACTCATTTACATCTTGAGATTGTCATACCAGAGAAAACATATGACATTTACACATTTATGACCTACTTATTTCACTTACGAGTATGTCCACAAGGTATATCCATTTGAGTATAAATGACTCAAAATTAGCATTTTTTTATGGCAGCGTAATCCTCCACTTTATTATTTTTTTAAAAAAATCACATTTTCTTTATTCAGTATCCAGTTGATGGGCATTTGGGTTATTTCCAAGTTCTAGTTATCACAAACTGAACTGCTGTAAACATGGTTGCACATACGTTTCTATGATATGATTATTTTAATTCTTTTGTGTTTACCTAGCAGGGGAATAGCAGGGTCAAATGGAACCTTCAATCCTAATTTTTTGAAAAATCTCCACACTGATCTCCTCAGTGATTGCTCTAGTCTACATTGCTACCAATAGTAAAGAAAGGTTTCTTACTTTTGCAGCCTCACTGGCATTCCTTGCTGGTTAATTTTTCAATAGCAGCCATTCTTTGTGGAGTAAGATGAAATCTCAAAGTTGTTTTTATCTGCATTTCCAAATGACCAGTGATGCTGAGCATTTCTTCATATGCTTCTCCGTTGCTTTTACTTCTTCCTTTGGAAAGTGTCTGTTTATTTCAGATGTTTATTTTTGAATTGGGGGGACGATTTTTTTAATTGAAATCTGCATTGGTATATTACATATACACATCATGATTGCACTGCACAATAGAAAATTGTACCAGTACAAGACACAACTTAATTCTCATTTTTCCCCATAGCCCTACTCACCCTACCACCCCCCCATATACATAAAATTTTTTCCTTTCTTTTTTGTTATAATCTCATTATTTTTCCTTCACCCTATTTCACTTTGAGTATTTTTTATTTCACAATATATAACATACAATTCTAAAACTCTACATCTTTATTTTCTCATAGCAGAGAAAAGATGCGATATTTACCTATTTGTGACCTATTTATTTCACTTATGAGAATATCCTCAAGGCGTGTCCATTTAGGTATAAATGATTCAAACTTATCAGTTTTTATGGCAGAGTAATACTCCCTTCTGTAGAAGAACCACAGCTTTTTTATCCAGTCTCCAGTTGATGGACATTTGGGTTGTTTCCAAGATGTAGCAATCACAAACTGAACTGCAATAAACATGGATGCACATATGTCACTGTGATATGAACCTTTTAATTCTTTTGTGTATATACCTAGCAGGGTGATGGCCAGTTCAAATGGGACCTCCAATTCTAGCTTTTTGAGGAATCTCCAAACTGATCTCCACAGGGCCTGTAGGAGTCTACATTCCCACCACAGTAGAGAAGGGTTCTTTCATCTCTGCAGCCTCACCAACATTTGTTGCTGGCTAATTCTGAAATGTCAGCCATTTTTGTGGAGTGAGATGTAATCTCAGTGTTGTTTTCATCTGCATCTCTCAAATGATTAATTTTTAAAGCTCTTTATATATTCTAAATAGTATCTTTTTGTCTGAGAATTCACATTGAAAGTCTATACTGGTCTAGGAGGCAAGTAACTCCAGTTGAAGGTAATGAAAAGTCACCACTGAATAAGCAAAGGCCCTGGGACTGAGCCTGGTGTGCTTTCAGTGTGCAGTAGGTCAAACTTCTCCTCCATCTTTCTCTTCCAGTTACACTGTTTGGCAGTTCTTTCTGAGTTAGGAAGGAGAGGAGTAGAAGGGAAATGCCCAGCAGAGATGTTCCCTGACATCACTATCCTGTAAGCCTTTTGGATGGCTCTTTCTGCCTCTATCTACTCTTAAGGGCACATTTGATATTCTTTCTCAAATCATAGTTTCTTCACTTCAGCAATGGTCCTTTCTAGAGGAAATTCACACCCATAAGCCCATGGAATAAAGTATCTTGACTGCAGTGTTCACTTCTTTGCTTTGGTAGGAGGAGGGGCTACTCAACCCTCTTTCATTTAGATTTAATAAGACTAAAACCTCCCTTATGCTCCAGAAAGCCCATGGCAAATCCACTGGAAGGCTCCTCCCAGCTGCGTCTTTCCTGTGGGAAAGTGGTGAGCATATGTGCAGTGCTTCCCTCCCTGAAATCAGCCTTGTCTTGTGGAACACTGCCTTCAGTAGAGGCCTGACAAGGTGGGCTTTCTCTCAGGAGTGACACTGATTCTTCTGTTTGGAACTAAACATGCCCAATTATCAGAATGTTCTTGTGGACATTAGATGCCGGCTTCTACATCTGAAGCCTTCTTTGCCCTGTGAAATACATATGGTTGGTGGAGGGCATGTTAGGACATGTTTGAAACACTGAAAGACTCATTAAAATACATTACTTTTTGAAATTTATAAGAAGATAGCCACATGAACTGATTGCTGGTTTCTTTCCTGGAGATAGAGTGTGAGCGTTGGCCCGGAGGGTTCCAAAATTTCAAGGATTATTAATTCACATTTAACACAGCTCTGGATTCAATGAACAGCTACCACTGGATCAGCTGGGTAAAGCTTTCTACCTCACTATGTGTCAAGCTACTTCACTTTGAGTGGGTTGTAGCTGTTCTTCTCAGGTGCCCCTTCAGGATCAAAATACTCATCCCTTGGCACCTTCGATGCTGGTATCTTGTGGCTTTGCACCGAATCTCTCTGTAGAAATAACCTTTAACTATAGAGAGATATTATCTGGGTATTGCATTTACCTTGAACATATGTATTTGTCTTTCCTGTATTATATTATAAAGCAAACTGTGAAATAAAAATAATCTCACTTCAAAACTCTTCAGACTAGTTTTGCGTCTTGGATATTCATCAGTGATGATGCTGTTTATCAATAGCAGAGCTTTTATGTGCTGTCTCTCATGTTTGCAGTGACAGATATGACACCTGCTATCCATTTGTTATGCAAGTAGAAGAAAAGTATATCTGTGTTGTTTTTCACTATACCCACAGGCTATGGTACACTGTTCAGCAGACACTACACACTTAGTAAAATGTACTGTCTCCCAGGTTCAGTGACATATACCTATACCTCAGCACTGAGAGAAGCAAAAACAGTGGGGTGGGTAGGCTCAAGCTCTTCCTGTACAACTTATTAAGATCTTGCATCAAAATAAAAAGTAAAATAGAGCTGTTATGTAGCTCAGTGTTATAGCATTCATCTGATAAAAAATGGTAAATTTTAAAAAATAAAGCTATCAAACTATTGCAGTTCTTGAAACCTAAAACTTCTTTTTTTCTCCTAGTTTATCATCAGAAGAATGACTTCACTTCCTATTTTCCCATACCAAGTTGGTTAAAAATGTATTTCATGATGTTCACAAAAAGTCTTCTTAGAAATGGGAAGAAATAAACAAAATAAAGGAAATAAAACACCAAAGAGAAAAAACCCTCATTTCCCATAAAAATACTATTCAATAGGGTTATACTATCTACTATGAGTGTAAAGTACATGTATTTGTTCAATTTTCTTGGTGCCAGATTTTCAAAAGGTAAATTCAGTTTTAGTAATATGACATAGTTTATTTAACCTAATATATTCAGGTTATTTCTTTAAGAAGCAATCATTATACATAGAATCTGTTTATAGTTTTTAATTATCTTCAGAATAAAATGTATATTTGATCTAGCAAATTTCAATTCAAACATTTGAAATGATAAATATCTTGGTGTAACTACTATCTGCAGTATTATAAGTGCAGGTAAGTAATATCCTCCAAGAGTGAATCAGTCCAAGACACCCTTACCCACGTGCCACCAAATTATTATCTATTATCTTGCTCACATATAAATATATGCCTTGGAATTTTAGCAGGCAATAGTGTATAGGCCTCAAATTTATATCTGGTTATTTTGAAGTTTTACAAAGTATCCTTGTGTATATTCACTACATAAAATATTTGAGAAAATTGTAAATAAGCATAGGTCAGAACTTTATTCCAGTCTTTTCTATAAAGACTGGAATAAATGTAGATTCCAGTCCTTTAATATAAAGGGTTTTTTAAAGTTCTCAGCCAAATGCAAAGATTAATTCTTGATAGGTGTTTTAAAAAGCCAAGTAAAGGAATAAGCAACCTTATTAGATTATCTATCACATATAGACAATCATGTCAGATACAGAAAAGGAAAGTTGCCTTAAAGGTCACAAGATTCTGGATTGACAGTCAAGTGGAAGTCAATCAAGGGTGAAGTCCCTGAACACAACTTAATCCTGTTAAAGTTCAACAGAAAATCATTGACCATCTTATAGAGAATAGTGATTTCTCTCTGGAAAGAGGGTATTGTGGATGACATCACTCAAAACTGATCTTTGGGCGTTCCTTTTCCATGAAATGATGTCATTTTCTTCTGTAAGTTTTCTCCTTTTAGATAAAATTGTACATTTTGTAATCCTTTTTATTTTGTAAACTGAATATTCCTACAGTTTAAAGCACGTCATGTGGAGATCAAAACTGAGGAAATTAGATGACAAAAGGATGCTGGGGCCATAAGTTCTACAAACCATTATTGAGAGTTTACTTTTTTAGGTGCAGCCTTCAGAGAACCCCCTCAGCATCTGTAGGAGTAGAACTCATCAAAGAAAGGATCTTATTTATTTATTTTCAAATCTTTATTGGTACATTATATATATACACATCATGGTCACATTCAGCATTGAAAATTTGTACCAGTGTATGATACAACATGACTTAATTCTCATTTTTTCACATTCCCCTGCCCACTCTACAACCCCCCACCCCCTATATACATAGACTTTGTTTTCTTTCTTTTACTACCATTACATTATTTTTTAAGCACATCATACTGTCACAGAGATCAGCTTCCCATATGTTCTCAAAACTTTGCATTAATACTGATCAGTGAAAACTCATCAAGAATCAGTTCCTTCTTTGCTAACAGATGGTGGACCAGCCACTATTACACCTCCATTTCCAGTATTCTATAGTGTTTTTCAAGATCTTGTATTTCTGGGCTGGGAAGTTAGCTCAATGGCTCTGGTGCCTGTCTTGCAAGTGCAAGGGCCCGGGTTCAATCCCCGGTAGCCACATACCATACTGGGCTTGGAGATTCATGCCCAGCAGCAACCAGTACCACATACCACAGTGCCAGGCATGGTGGCTCACACCTATAATTCCAGCACTTGGAAGGCAGAGGCAGAGGATTGCTGTGATGTGAATTTGAGGCTGAGCTCAGAGCCAGCCTGAACCACAAAGCAAGACCCTGTCTAAAAAAAAAAGATTTTGTATTTCTGATAATCACTTTTTATCTAATATTCTTCCATTAAATATTTCTCTTATTTCTTGTTGGCTGTTGTTTTTTTCTGTAATAAACACTACTGAAGACATAAAACAAGACTCTTTATGCCTTTATCTTTTAAAGGCCCTTTTTTGATGGCTCCCATTTCTGAGTAGCGTTTAAGTGAATGTGGGGGTCTTTGTCAATTAAGTAAAAGCAAAGAGCCAACCAACTAATGATTGTGAAGGAAATACTAGATGGCTCTCATGTCCAGTGATTCCAACCTTCCAGTATATTTCTTGGATGCCTCTGATCCATGATCTCCATATCTCATTTTGAGCTTGGCCATTTCTCGCAGAAACTCTCAGATCTCTTTGTTTCTGAGTCTTCTTGCTCCTCCTGGATTACTTTAACAAGCCCCAAATGTTACACATGCTTTATTCAAGGACATCAAATAACCTTAGTTGAGGCTTAAAGAATCAAGTATAATTTGTTCACTTTTTATCTTTAAAAGACAAACTAATGACTCTCTTCTCACACCACATGTCTGGTCAAAGTGTTTGCTCAGCCAGGGCTCCCTGAAGAATTGAGGGGTTGGCTCTTAAATCATTCCTGCCTCCCACAATGACGCTCTGCAAACTTGTTGATCAAGAAATCATTCCAGGAAATGCCATGTGCAACACTTTCTGCCATAAAGCAATACTCCCCCCAAAATAACCTCCACCAAACACATGGCATGGAGTGGCAGCTGCACCCAGCGGGTCCCTCTCCTGCACTTGCCACCAGTGTGTACAATGGAACGTAAACAGTGGAAGCCGCCTCTGCAGGAGACTGATGAGGCCATTCTGTGGGGGATGAAATTGTAATGTACAACTGCTACTTTTGCCAACGACTTCTCAGAATGCTTTACGGTTAATGACAGATGCTAAACCATTTCCCAAAGACATTTTAAAAGCACAAATTCCATATAAAAGGAAAAGAAAACCTCACTGTGGAATTAAATGATTCACTCCAGAGAAAGGCAGCTCAGAAAAAGAGGGTCGAACTGTCACGTGCGGAAGAGTTTGGTGGAAGAACTTTTCCACGGCTATTATGACCCCTGCGTGAGAAAATACAGTTTTTACTGGCAGGTTCATCCGAACGCTGTCATTCTGCCTTTGTGCTCTATGTGCGCCAGCGCGCAGCGTGGAGCCAGCACGCGTCGCCTCTAAATGGGGACCTTGGAAGCAGGAGCTCCTCGGGCTATAACCTCCGAGCAGCACAACTTCCATTCACACTCCGCATAATTAGTGTCGTGCCATCTTCTCTTTGCAGCTGAGCTCTATGGGAGCCAGAAACGAAACATTGCTTGAAAAGCTTGGCATATATTTCCATTATCAGTATTCTTTGTTTTCTCTTAAATTTGAAAGAGAAAGAATAAAACACAAATTTTCTTTTCATCTAGTGGAAAAATGTGTGTAAATTTATTCTGTACGTGTAAGTGCATGTGTTCATTCTTTGCTGCATTTTATCACCAAAATATAATACTAAAGGCATTGCAGAAATATTTCTCTTCAAACTGAGTTGTGTTTGTTACAATTTAGCAGATAAATGTAAAATTTTCCATATTAAAACAAGAGGGAGATGTTCAATACGGAAATATTGCTGAAGACCTTGTCATTTGTGTGTAGAGGAGGTGAAAATTGATGGTAACAGTGTTGCTAATTTGGTCAACACCGACCATTCATTATCTGAATGAAATCATTTAGAAAGTGAGAATACCCTCCCTGCACATCAGATTAGAAGAAAAGGAGAAGAATGAGAAAGAGTGATAAGTAATGCATATTATATAATCTAGATAAATATTTTACCAGGTAGTCCATAATATTTTATGCCTTATGATTCCACCCTTATCAAAATTTCTCAACACAGCTATTCTGTGTCTACTTCACAGATGAGGTAAGTAAAGTCTAAAATCTCTGATTCCTGATATATATACATGTGGATATGTCATGATGCATATTGGGCTTAAAATGTGTATGGGTACAATCCAAATGGAAAAGAAAGCTTAGACTGTATTTTTCCATGAATTATTATATTCCATTGTTGTTAAAGGACAAAAGAAAGATCAAAAAACTAGAGAAAAGCAACTGGGCTGCTCATAATTATATGTTACTTTGTGTAACCAAAGGAGGCAATTAAGAAAAGATTCCATTGGCATTTTCTCAAAGCATGTTGTGAACTCCTCATTTGGCTCTGACTTCAAACACAGGTTAGAAGCCACAGAGGAAGATGAATTCTCATTAGGGTATAGTTGCACTGCATCATGGATTCCAAGAGTGTGTACAACTTTTTCACTGACCATGTTCATTAATCTTGACTCCTAGAGTGTGTGGCAGCTTCAAGACACTCATGTAACTCTCAAAGGAACATGATTTGGCCAAGAGTCACCACCAGTTAGTACAGAAAAGAATTAGCACCAAAGCAGTTGCAAAGTAACAGTTTTGTAAATATTTTCAGCAAGAGCCTGGTGTTGTGAACATATAAGTTCTCATATGTGTGGGTGAAAAATGGATCACTGTCATTTGTACGTAAAAGTTCTTGTTAATGGGTTAGTTGGTTAAAACTCTCACTTCTGCTGGGGCTTTAGCTCAGTGGCACTCCACCAGCCTGGCAAACACAAGGTCCTGAGTTTGATCCTCAGTTACTCCAACAAAAACAACAAGCTCATTTTCTCTGCTCCAGATAGCTATATGTGAGTAATGTGTGTGGTTCTCTTCATATGTAGTTATTTCTGGAATTTATTTGAGCAATTAAAATATATTTATTAAAAAAGTATCTACATTCAATAATGGATTTATATAGAAATTCCAAATTATATAAAAGTCTCTCACAGTGTATGAGTTAGGGTCAAGTATATATATTTAGATTATTATCATGAGTGTATATGTGCACATATGGGAATCAGTATGTATATGTTTATATATGTATGTATGTATACGTGAAAGCCAGATGGTTACAATTTCAGTGATGGAGCTAGCTTAAAATATCAGTTGTCTTGACGATATAACCCAAGCAAAATGGATAAACAGAAGTCACTGCTGTATGGATTTTTTTTTTAAAAAAATCTGTTTAAATAGAAAGACTAGATGATCAATTAAAGTGCCAGAAATTCAGAAAGTTCATTGCGTTCTTACCCACTGAGAGCTTTCAAAGTCAAGGCAATATCTTAATTATAAATCAAATATAATTTCATCTGTTTGCTTCTTACTGTAAAGGACAAGCAGTGTGTAATTTTGTCCCATTGTAACACCCAGATAAGGAATGGGTGGGGCTTGTTATGGTCCAGTATGATCACTGGCTACCACAGGACCGAATTGGCTGTTTGGTTTGATTCTGAATGGCCTGTTTGTACTGGCAGTGTCCCTGGTTGTTTTTCACTCTTTTCTTTTGCTTATTTAAATAATCTCAAATAGGTCCCCAACATTAAAGAAAGAACCAAAGGTCACAGGAAAGCATAAAAGTAGGCAAAACTGAAAATCTGCTACAGTAAAACAGCATGCTTCTATGGCCTGATTTCTGAGCCTGATTTTAACTTGTATTTTGATTTTGTTCATTGCAAGTGAATGTTCACTTTTTAAGAATTAGCTTTATTGAGATAAAATTTATACATCCTCAAAGTCACTTATTTTAAATGTTTGGTCATCTTTATGACATTTGTACTTGTGCAATCACTGTATATTTGTATATGTGCATATGCAGATAAATTCACACACAGGTCACACAAAATTTATGTATTCACACATATATTGTGCAGTGGGACTCTGGTGTCTCAGTGACATCATGTGCAGTGATGCACATTGCCCTGGATGGAGGAGAGCAGAGTACTGGTGACTCAGAGAGCCTGATCAATAGCCCTCTGTAGTGAGGAGGTTCTGTCCCAAGGAGAACTGAGGTAACAGTGGGAAGACAGTCAGGAGACAGTGAAGAGTGAATCCATTTGGGGCACGTTTGTGAGAGCTGCAGGTTCTCCTCCCTGGTGAATCCTCCTTCAGTGATGTTGTTGGGCATTGTTCAAGTCTTGGTGGAGATATTATACCCCAGAATCCTGCAGACATTCTAAAGGGTTTTTACTGTTTTTTAAAATGTAGTGCTAAACATTCACTAGGCCTGACTAAGAGACTAGATTATCACTAAGAATAAGAAATAATATTAGTGCAGTGTGCTTCCAATAATGAGCTTTAGAGGTAGACGTGTAACTTCTGTCCTTTGAACTTTGAGGGGTTAGACTATTGAATAGCAAGCTCTCAAATGCATTCACACAGGGTCAAGAGATGTCAAAATTCACAGCCTACTCTGGAAGATCTCTTACATAGAAATGGAAAGGAGATGTGTTTGCTTTATATGCTTTGCCTTTGGTCTGACATATGAAATTTGAAATCCATTTTGCAAACAAGGAAAGACAGATGAAACAACATTAGAGGGTTTATACTAATGTTATCCCTTTGTTTTGAAGGAAATATTGACTATGAAGAACAATCATTTTACCCCTTGTAAGTGTCTCAACAATAGATTTAGGCCAGTTGCCTTTTAGAATTATCATTAAGGGTCTTGTAAGAGTAATTTCTGGCTCTAAAATAATTTTTAAAAATTCCCTTAGATGATTCAAAAGTCCTTATGATACTATGTTTCTATTATTTACAATTCTAAGTTTCTAGTTCTGTAGTTCACTACAACAAAAGCTTGTGTTCTATTTTAGTGCATTTACAACTTCCAAGGAACTGATCTTTTCTGCCCTTTAACCTACCTTTCAGCAGACCACTTTTGAAAACTTTTAGCAGAGTGCAAATGGGAAAGACCTCTGACCTCCTTTTATATGGGACCAAAGTCAGGGTGAACAAATAAATTATTACATTAATATATATGGGACAGATCTATTTGGTGCTACTATCCAGTACATCTCACTCTTTTTTGAGCTATTTGTTGGAAACGTTGGCTTTTTATCCGAAGCAATCTCTTATAGATTGCTGTAGATTTGACAGAGCTCACTAATTGTTAAGAAGGCCAGATATCCAGAGGTGTGTGAATGCTAGTGTTCTAAATTTCTGCTTCTTTCATAGTTGTTGCTATTCTCTAACACAATTTTTTTCTCAAGAACATATGAGTAACTTGAGGCAAGTATCATGTCTTTCTCCCTATTCCTGATGTTTAACAAGGTGTTTGACATGAGAAGAGTCTCAGTATTTAAAGGATGACTCAAAAAAATGCATGCAGAGTCAAGATGTGTTAAGTGCCAACTCACTACATGTTTCAGTCACATTCAGTTTCTCATTGTTGGAACAAAAATACATGACATTTGTAATTTAAAATGAGAGGTCCCTTTTGACTCAGTTTCAAAAGTTTTAGGGTAGAATGGCACGAAGGTGGGAAGGGAATCTGGACAGGCAAGATGGAGAAAAACTACTTACATCATGGGGTTCAGGAAGTGAGAAAAGGAGGCAGGAAGCATTGGGGGAGATGAGTCTTTCCATGACTCACTCTGAGAAACCTTCCTTTTCCAGCTAGGTCCTACTTCCAACAGCATACCTACCTCTGTGCTCATATGTGGATTAATTCACTGATGAAGACCTCACCTCTACAAACCTCCACTTTTAAATATGTGAGTCCTTCAGGGAATAGTCAGGATCTAAACTACAACACCAAGATCAAGCAAGGATATTTAGGAATTTCAAAGCAAAAATTCTACACTATGAAACCAATTAGAAATTAGTCATTGTGTTTTTTCTCAGTTCTGTATTACAATATGCTACCATGTGTCCTACTAATTGAATTGCTTCTAAAATCAAGAGAAAACAACAATACTTAAATGAGTATGATTGCAGAACTGGATGTGGATGTCATTTTGCTGTTGTGATGTACCAGAGTAGAAGAGGAAATCCCCTCAGATAGGAGGCTGGACCCCTTTTCAGGGGAAGAGCCACTCATTCTTAAATCCGCTATTAAATCAGAGTAAACAGGGGCAGATTTGCAAAGCCAAATTTTAATTAGCCCAAGAAAGCCAAATTGAGACCATATTTCTCTAACATTTCAATGTCTCCTAGGAGTAGGAAGGAAAAAATATATATAAATTGTTTATAAAATTGCTATTCAAATATTTGTAGATAACCCTGTATATATTGGTACTGATAAATAAAAAAGCATCTATCCAAAAAGAATTAGTGGTGAACATGTGTTTCAAATGGCAAGATAGATTTTATTCAGACAATTGCTGTAGAAGAGGAACACTTCCAATAAAACTAGTTGAATTTCATAAACAAAAAGCTGCCACCTTTTACAATACTTCTGGAGAAGGTAATTGATATGGTTTGGATAGTGTTTGCTAATCGGTGCTATGGAAGTTAACAGGGCTCCTTCCTTTTCCCAGAGACCTAGAGCCAAATGTCATGTCAGTTTTGATGAGTACACTTCAGAGCAATTGCTTCCAGATCACTGAGTTATACACTGTTGTGCCACAGAAGACGCATCTCAGTTGGGGCAGACAGAAGACTTAATTACAAGTTTTCTGAAGTAGTTGGTGGCACACACCTACAATCCCAGCATTCAAGAAGCTGAGACCAGATTGTGAGTTTGAGGCCTGCCTGTACTATATAACAAAAAAGAAGTCAGTGGCCCACATTCATATGTTGGCTGCAATGAACAGTAAACTGTTTTGGCAACTTAAGCAGCTACTTCAATGTGTTAAAACAAATGACATCCAGGCACAGTGGTCTTGTAATGATTGAAGGTGTGTATTGGAATCCACTGGATTCTCCTGTGCTGGGAGTAGGAGAGGAGAAGGCTTACAGGGCTGTTTTGTTTGATAGCTTTGCAGTTCTTTCTCACAAAGAGGACATTTGAATGTATGATAGCTTCTCTAAGTATGCACATATTTTAAAAGAAATAGTTTCCACAGTCCTTCTGAATGACTACAGAAAACAATCCAGGAAAGTCTGGATACACAAACATAGTATTGTAATCATTGTTTCATATGTATCTGTGGGAAACAGCGATTTCTCTGTGCTGTGTGGCTTGGTTGGGCCCACTTAGGAATACCCATGACTTCATTAATAAGCATTCTTTCAGCTGCTTCAGAAGTCGACCTTTTCTTTCCTTCTCAGTTTGAAAAGAGGACCATGAAAATTACCCAGGAGCTGGCCCCTCCTCATCCCCTCAAGAAATGGACAAGCCTGCAGGAGGTTCTGCCTGGGAAATGCTTCCAGGAGTCAATGTGCAGCCTCTTTATTCATTTGTCCTCCTTCAGCACAGTCTCTTTTACTCTATTTTGCTGGCTTTTTCTGTCATTCTGGTTCTAGTATTATCTTATGGGGTCTAAACTTAAGTAAACACACTTGTGTCCTCTCTCCCTTACTTGCACTCAGATTAGAGGATTCATTTAAAAATCAAATTGGAGCAGCTGTTACATGTGACAAGCAATACTGCACTCTCATTCTAGCTTAGAAAAAGAACAATCAGGTCCCAGAGTATCTTACGAATCATATTTCCCAACATTCATCCACATTGACCTATTTGCTCCTCCCACAGGATGTAGCCCATTCTCTGTGTGCATTGGATTCCATCTTACCTCAATATTTTTGCATATTCTGGTCTATCAGCTTGGAATGCCACTCAGTTTTCTCTCTGGAGAAGTCATATGCATCTTTGGGGCCCAAGTCTGCTAACAGCTTTTCTCTGTAAATGTATCTAACTATCTTTAGTGTTATTCAATGGTTCTTTATTCTTGAGATGCTTAAACTATTTTTGCAAATTTCAACAGTAGTGCACACCAAGTTACTAAACACACACTTTTGTCACAGCAGACTAGAATTCCTTTGCAGTAGAGAATATTCTTCAATCCTACCTGTATTCTATAATATCTCTAAATTCATTTCTTCTTTTACCTGTTTCTTTATATGAGAACATTTACCAACTATGACAACAGACACAAAATGCATCTGATAGTCTTTGAATATGGCATGAAAAAGAAAAATCATCGTTCCTCAAACAGTAAGCACACACAATGTTCTCATATCTTTGAACTTGGAGAGCTTTGTTTATCTTACCTCATGTTTAATTTCTTTGTTTATTCTAGAAAAAGTGTATATCCAGTGTGAATCAAAATAGCTCTGTGCCTGACCCAGAAGAACTGTCATATTCACTTGTGATTAAATAGAAAATTCTAGGAAATCAGCTTCTATTGCATAACATACGGCCTCCAGCTAATCTGTGGAGCTACATTCTTTCATGATTACCACAAGTAATCACAGAGTAAAAGTGATATTATTGTCATTTTTTTTAACCATTCAGAAAGGAAGGTCAGGAGTTTAGTAATAAACAACATAAAAGAAGGATGTTTTCCCATTGGGAAAGGAAACAAGAGGATATGAATCATCTATCCACTCCTGCATGTGGCTATGAAAAGTTTTCATCATTAATTTTGTTTTCTTGAACAGGAGAGAGATAATTTGAATTATAAAATCAAGTTGTGCACCCCACAAAAAGCCATAGATTTTGCACATGGCCTGATTTTTGTTTGGACAGTTTTCCTTTTAGTCTCACCTAGAGATGGACACAGGTTTTGGAACCATGTTGACTCCAGATAACCAAGAGTGAATATGTCCACGCTGGAAGACAAGGGTGAACTCCTAGTTCCAAATTAAGATGTGTATTACTGATTGGTGGGGTAAAGGCGTGGTGGCTTTATCATCCTTGCACAGGTTTCCTGTGAGGTGGAAAGAGGAAATATTTTTCTGAGTCACTATCATGTTAATTTTCCCATTTTTTTTTCTCTCTCTCTCTTCTTTTTCACAGTATTGGAAATAAACTATGAAACCATGCTACTTCTAGGTGGTAGAGATTGATGTTGACTTTACTCTGTTTTGAGGTCACCGTAGCACATAACCTGGGATCACTGAACAAATATTTATTGTATCTCTGTATTAGAGGTGCTGTGTTGAGTGTGGATAAAGCAGAAAATGTTACTATCTTATTTCTTCCTGTCCAGGACCCATCAGTCTTACAGAGGAAGCTCTGCACCCCAAAGACACTGCAGTGAATATTCATGTTTAAGACTGGAGAGCACTTATTCTCTAGAAATTCAGAAGAGATTTGGTCTTTTGGAATTTATTCTTCACTAATTAAAGAATAGAAAAATTCAGGTCAATGACAAAATTTCTGTGCAACTGAAATTTAAAAGCAAAGTTATGTAAAGTGCAATTTAAGGTAAAAAATAACAAGAAATAAAAATTAGAAATCATTGAAACTGAAAATAAAAATCATAGTAAAGCACTATAATGAAGAGCTGTTTCTTTGAAAAGATCAATAAAATTCATCATTAAGATGCTAGTTATCCATACAAGAAATGAGAGCTGAGTTTATCAATAAGACCTTTAAAAATAACACAAAATGATAAAAAAATTTTGAGTACAAATTTGATAGCTTATATGAAACAGACCAAAATTTCTTGAAACAATCAACACTTACCTACAGATAAATAGTAATGTGAAGAGATTCATTTGTTCTGATATAAATAAATCAATCATTCACAACATTCCAAAAAGAAAGCAAAAGATCCAGTTGGTTTTCTTAATAAACTACACCAACCATTTGGGAAAGAAAGTATCAGTCCTCCATAATCTATTGTAAAAAATTAAATCCCAGTGAGCACTTCCTAACTCCTTCTATAAGGCCAGCAATCATTACCAAAATCAGATGAAGAACATTCAGAAAAGAAAAACTATATGCTAATATCTCTCATGAACATAGGGGAAAAAGTCTTCAAAGAATGTAATTAGAATCCATTTGTGGGTCTGGCATGGTGGCTCACACTTATGATCCCAGCATTTTGTAGGCAGAAGCAGGAGGATTACAGAGAGTTCGAGGCTAATGTGATTTGTGTGGTGAGTTCAGGGCCAGTCTGGTCTACAAAGTGAGACCCTGTCTCAAAAACAAAACAAAACAGCAAAAAAAAAAAAAAAAAAAAAAAAAAAAAAAAAAAAAAAAAAAAAAAAAAAAAAAAAAAAAAAATTCAATTATGTATAGAGAAATTGTTACATATCATGAAAGATGATTTAATATTTGAAAACCAATAAATGTAGCTGCATCATCAAGATAGAAAAAGAAAAAAATGAATAATCTTTTTAGGTGATTTTAACAATTGCAACAAAATTGCTACACTTATGCATAAGAGAAACCTCATTAAATTAAGACTAGACAAATGCTTTCTTAATTTGATAAAGGGCATTGTTATGGCTTGTGTTTAGATGGCCCCCGCAGGCATCTTCCACTCATTGGCAGGTCTTTTCCAAGGTGCCTGTGTCTGGGACACTAAAGTGATTAAAGGATGTGATACTGGAGTTAAGGCTGTGTACTACTGGATTAGTCCACAGATTGGTTGAGTATAGTTCTGGGAGTGGCTAAAGTGAAGGCCCACCCTGGAGTACACGGTGCTACCCAAGAGGCTTGTAACCTTGATGGGCCAAAAGGTCAGGGAGAATTGTTGCTATTGCTGTTGCCTCCTCTGTTCCCAGTCATGGACTCCTCACCAGGACCCTCTGCCAGGCTGCTTCCTTTGGAGCCAGCTGACTATGGACTGTAAGCTCTCCACACAGAAGGTGAAATAAATCCTCTTTCTAACTTGTGGGCCTGGCATGGTGGCTCACACTTATGATCCCAGCACTTGGCAGGCAGAAGCAGGAGGATTACAGAGAGTTGTAATAAAGAAGTAGTTAAAACAGACACCTATTAAACATCTACAGGCAGCATGTTATTTTATTCTGAGAAACTAGGATTCTTCTTTCAAGGAGGGAACTAGGTAAAACTATCTTCTTTCATCATTTCTATTTAGTATTGTTAAAGGAATATGAGCTGATCTAATAACATAAGAAAAGAAAATTAAAATACACTATTTAAAAAATAAAATGCAAGCAAAATCTGTTTGCAGATGATTTGTCTATAATTTAAATTTCAAAAATGGCTGCTATTTCAGAATTAGCCAGCAACAAATGTTGGCTAGGCTGCAGAGAAAAAGGAACCCTTCTCTACTGTTGGTGGGAATGTAGACTCATATAACCTCTGTGGACATCAGTATTCCTCAAAAAGCTAGGACTGGAGGTCCCATTGACCTGGCAGTTGCTCTGCTAGGTACATATACAAAGGAATTAAAAGACACATTTCACGGAGACATATGTACACCCATGTTTATAGCAGCTCAGTTTGTGTTTGCTAAATCTTGGAAACAACCCAAATGTCCATCAACTGGAGACTGGATAGAGAAAATGTGGTTCTTTTATAGAATGGAGTATTATTCTGCCATTAAAAATGATAAGACTTGAGTCATTCATACTCAAATGGATATACCTTGAGGACATCCTCATAAGTGAAATAAACAGGTCACAGATGTGTAAATATCGTATCTTTTCTCTGGTGTGAGAAAATGAAGTTGTAAATGAGTTGTAGTATGTATAGTTGATATTGGGAAATAGAAAACATTTAAAAGTGAAGAAAGTGTAGGGGTAAATAACAAGGGGAAAATGAATGTGGTAATAATGAAGAAAAAAGGAAGCAAATTATGTATATAGGGAGTGGGGGGATGCAGGGTGGGGGGGGGAAAGAAAAAAATGAGAATCAGGTCTTTTCATATTCTAGTACAAACCCTCAATGATAAATGCAATGATGATGTGTATTCATAATGTACCAATAAAGATTTAAAATATAAAAAAAGTGAATGTAGGCATTTGTCCAACTAATAGGCAACTACAGAGTTTAGAGGACACAAGGATAATAGGAAAAATTCTGCTTGTTATACACCAGAAAATAATGGTTTAGAAATTAAATTTGAATTTGATTTTAAAAATACCAGTACTAATGGAATAATCAAGAGTAATTTGAGTAACAAAACAAGATAATGTTCAGTTGCAGCTCAAAATTTAGAATAAATGTGAAGACACAATGATATAAACAAATAACTGACTAAATAAATAGGAGGAAAGAGAAAAATCTCTCATGCTTAAGAACTCCTACCCTTGGGAGCATTACTCCTCCCCACTCCTTACCTTAAGGTGCTCATAGGGACTTCCTTCCAAGGAGAGGGGAGAAAGAGTAAATTTATATTACAGGAACTGGACAAATATGACTTTAGACAGATGACTAAGGATCAATCAATACTAGTAAGACATGTTGAAGTCTAAGAAACTGTCACAGCTGAAGTTAACTCTTCGGAGAGTCAATAAAGTATAATGTTCTAGAAGAGATGAAGGAATCTAAGTAAAAAGTAAGAAAATCTGAATGAAATATGCAATTGTTTAATAATGTATAAAGTTGATTTATTAATAGAAACACATTTCCATCTAAACATAAAGCACTAATAACAGCGAATATACTATGTAAAAGGACTACATAAGGATTTTCTGTATTGTCCTTTCAATTTTCCTGGGAGTGCAAAGCTAATTTAAATATAAGATATATTTTAAAGAAATGTCAGATGGTTCTGAGACATAATTATGGTTGAATGCCACAAACAAAGCTTTGGAAGAATTTGCATTTTGTAGTAAAAATATTCAAGTTGTCTCCTCGAAGGCTGATCACCATAAAAAGTAATTTATCACTTTGAAGACTATCTTCCTCATCTCAGAAGTAGTAACTACAGCATCCTCCCCTCCATCACTCTGCTCTACAGGATTACTGTGAGGATTAATCTATATAATACAGAAAAGAAGATATTGTCATGTACAGATAGAGGGATATGACAGAATGCAAGACACCCAGGAAAATTAAGAGAAAAGGACATAAGAGACACAGAAAATAAATGTGAATTAATAAATCGGAAATGCTCTTGACTTGGACTACCCAAGAATTGATTATATTTAAAATGAAGTAAATTGTCTACAAAATAAATTTCATGTACATTCAGCAAATCATCTTTTACTTTACCTTTCTCATCTGTAAGCAAGCAGACTAATGTTTTTCCCTAAGTTTACATAGCATTTAGGCACTAACTTCCAGCAGCAGTAACACTCTTCTTATGAAAGCTTAATTCACTCAAGTCTCTTGATCCTCACTGAAACTTGTTCATGAATTCAAGGCTATGTACATCACACATTTTTCATAGGTTGATTTTCATGGACCATGAAGACTTTACCAGTAGATAGGTAAAAACTGCAGCAGTTACTTTTGACTTACAAGCTTAAAATTCTCTACTCTACTTAAACAAGGGATCTCATTTTTTTCAGGTGAAAAAATGCAAACAGTTTCAAGATTAAGTTGATTCTATAGCTTACTGTTCTGTGCAGTCAAAAATCTGAAATACTATCATGTTTCTCACATGGATAAACTTCAATTTATCTTGTTTAGGAAATATTTCAATTACCTGTTAGCATCAAATTTCTGTCTGTAACCACACTGGACTTTCTAGCACACTGTTGTAAGCAGGGATTCCCTGTACTTGTCTGTCCACTAAGAGGCAATTCCTTGTCCTGGGGCTTCCCTCTAGCCTCTCCACCTTCTTTTCTTCAAAAAGAACAAATACTGAGATGCTTTCCATAAGTACTGAGTCCCAAGTGCTTGGTTAATTTTATCATCCCTCCCTCTAGACAGCAATTTATCCATATGGATGAAGCAGGTTTTCACGTATTTTTTTTTTAATTGAGGATTTCAGGATGCCTAGTAGATGATAAATCCCTCTTGTGCTCATAGGCAACAGAGAAGATAAAAGGTGAAGATGAGAGAAGAAAATAAGATTGAAAGCAAGGTGAAGAAATTGCTATGGACATGAGTGTTCTTCTGAGACAGGCACAACACTGAGGCATCAAAGATGAAGCAAAGGCTGGTTTGATCCTAACTGGGATGAAAATGGGAAATACTGATTTTCTGAGTTCAAAATCTAAGACAAGGCTGGGGGTTTAGCTCAGGGGTACCTTACCTCCCTCAAAAGCATAAGGTCCTCGATTTGATTCCTGGTACCAAAACAAAAAAACAAACACAAACAAACATAAAAACTAAGCACATGGATTGATCTAGAACCAGAATGTGAATAAATGAGTCATATGAACAGACGTGATCATCAAAATGACTAGATAAGCCAAATTGTTATAGAGAAAAACTCATAAAGCAAAGTTAGAAGATGGCAGAGCCAGAGAAGAGTGAAGAGTCAGAGTGGATCTCAGCATACGGCTTGAGGACCCACATTGGCCTGAGGAGTCCCATCTTGCATGTGTTATGACTTCTGGAGCCTGAGACAGCTTGCCTTAAATTTATATATACTGCATGAGAAATAACTGGGATACTGACAATACAAATATCAAGAATGGAGTAAACCAGAAGTGGACAGAGTAGTGGGCAAGGCTGATAATAGCTGGGAAGCCATGGAGCCTCAGAGGAGGGCACTATGATGTCACTAAGAAGGTAGTGCTCAGTAGGGCTGTGGGGTCAGAGAACGCAGCTGCAGGAGAAGCTGCTTTTCACCACCATCTGCATACAGCCATAGGTGACTGGCCTGTGGGTGCGATGCTAGTAGGTTTGACACAAATGTTTTCTTTATAAAATGCACTTTGAACTTTCTCAGAAAAGCAGAGAAAACAAAAATGGCCTTAGATCAGAAATTTTGCTATCAGAACGTATTCATTCTGCTAATCAAAAACTCATCACCCAAACCCATGGAGATTCTGTTGGGCAAGGCCATAGATGTGTGTGAGTGATGCTCCATCCAGGGGTAAAATTTTATGCCACCCCATTTCAGCTACAGAGCCTTCTATAAAATAGATGGAAGAAACTCTTCCCTCCTTTTCCAGGTTTTCATTCTCTAGCAAATGAACAAAGCATTTTGAGTCCTAATCTATTGTTCTTCTACAGAGGTCTGAAATGCTCGTCTTGGCTTTTCTACATGCCATAAGAAAAGCTTTAATTTATTTAGTTTATCTCTTTTGCAGCTTGATGAACACCTGTTTATTGTTCCTGAATATGTAAATCATAATATTCACTATCACTCCCTTCTGCATATTAAACTTGAAATTCAAACCAGAGAACAAAAATCGACAAATAAGCCCCTGGCACCAAAGTTATTGATTATTTTCCTATGCCTCAAATGAAATGTCAAAGAGTAATTTTAATCATGATGGAAAATATTATTTATTGCCCTACAACTTTGAAATGAGGTATTTTTGTGTGAGCTTAAATATTATGGCTATTTCCCTTGTTTAGTAATAGCCTCATATTTCAAAAAAAATCTTTTGATTCTGTAACAATGCAAGGAGAAATATAAAACTAAGAGGAAAAATGCAGTTTTTTCCCCACTGGGCTCAGTTTGAATAACAAATCAACTGCAGAGTGAGAGCAGTGTGTTGTGACTTTATGTTATATATGCTGCCGTGAGCTCCTTCTCACATAATTCAAAACATGTGGCACATAATTGGCAGAAAGACATAAAACAGGCTAATAACAAGGGGAATCACTAACAATGGCAGGAAATATGGAAATCTCTCTTTCTCTCGAACATGTGAGGCCTTTTTTGCTTGGTATTAACGTACTCCTCTGGAAATAACTCCCAAGATTTTTGAAGGAAACAAGCTTCAAATCATAGAGTACTAGGTAGTAAGCCATCTCATAAAATGTAGGGGCTCATAAAAGAGAGGAGAAATGTGAATATTTAAAGCAAGCTGCAGGAAATGTTTTTGAAGCATGCTAATGTTCACATTTTAGAGTTAAAGTGATTGTATGAGAAATATTTTTTATTTACTTTAGCAATATTAGGCAGCAAAATATAGCTTATAGTATTTATTTGGATGATAGATACTCAATACATACCAGTTAAAAAGGATCTTTCTAATCTCTGGATGCACTAGAAAAATTTAAATAACACTACAAGTGAGTTAGGGGGTCATACTAAAATATATTTATATACAACTCTCCAAACATTCCTAATTCTACTCCTAACCTATTCCTTAAAAAAAAATCTTAGACATTTCTGTGTACTGAAGAACAGATATTCAAACAAATATTTCTCTCAACTGTCTATTGAAACACTATTTACAATATTCAGGGTGGAAATAGCCCAAGTCTAGCAATAAGTGAATGAAGAAAAAAATGTGGCAATACAACTACTACTCTGCAGTGATATGAAAGAATGCAATACTGATCCATGATGCAACATGCATGAGCTGTGGAGACCTGGTGTTAATTAAAAGAGGTCAGCCCTCTCCCCCACTGGAAAAAGCCACATAATGTAGAACTTTGTTGTATGAAGTATATAGAATAGGTGCCTCCCCAAAGACAGAAAACAAACCGGTAATTACCAGGGGCTGAATAGATTGAAGCATGCAGAGGAGCTGTTTAACAAGTACAAAGCTGTCTTCTGGAATGGAGGCAATGCTCTGCCAGAGGTGGTAGTCATAAAACACTGTGACTTTGTAACTAACACATGATTATGTATTTTATAGAAAAGGTTAATTTTATGTCATGTAAATTTTATTTTAAATAAATCTATTGTATCCTAATGTCTAAGTGAGCTGGGCAGATAAACTTTGCCAGAGGAAAGATTTTGTTACATAACTGATTTGATAGATGGCAGAAATAGGCGTGTCAGCATGGGTAACCAAAGTCTAGACAACATCTCAGTTAAGGGCTCCTTTACTTCAAAATTATTACCATGACATTTGGGTTTTGGTTTTGGACTCAGCTCCCAGATGTCTATTAAATTTTTTTTTTCAGAGAGAGAAAGGTTGTACATGAGCCAGCAGGCGACAGTTCAGTTCTACTTTAACTGAAGGCTTCAATTGACAGAGAGCCTGGAGTGTAGCTGGACTTTTCAAGAGAAAGAGAAAAAGCTAGAGCATAACCCAGGAAGCTTTAAATCTTTTATTTTTAAAATTCAAATCTTTATTGGAACATTATGAATACACTTCATCATCACATTCAACACTGATATTTTGTACTAGAATATGACACAACTTGATTCTCATTTTTTGCCCTTTGCCCCTGCCCTGCAACCCCACCCCCTGTATACATAATCTTTGTTTCCTTTTTTTATTACTATCACTTTCTTTTTCCCCTCATTATTTACTCCTACAACCTCTTTCCTTTTAAATATTTTCTATTTCACAATGTCAACTATATATACTAGAACTCATTTACATCTTCCTTTTATCCTACCTGAGAAAAGATATGATTACACATCTGTGACCTATTTATTTCACTTATGAGGATATCCTCAAGGTACATCCATTTGAGTATGAATGACTCAGTCTTATCATCTTTAATGGCAGAATAATACTCCATTCTATAAAAGAACCACATTTTCTCTATCCAGTCTCCAGTTGATGGACATTATGGTTGTTCTAAGATTTAACAACCACAAACTGAGCTGCTATAAACAAGGGTGCACATATGTCACTGTGATATGATTATTTTAATTCTTTTGTGTGTATATCTAGCAGAGTAATGGCCAGGTCAAATGGGACCTCCAATCCTAGCCTTTTGAAGAATCTCTACACTGATTTCCACAGAGGTTGTATGAGCCTCCTCTCCCACCAACAGTGGAGAAGGGTTCCTTTTTCTCCACAGCCTTGCCAACATTTATTGCTGCCTAATTCTGAGATAGCAGCCATTCTTTGTGGAGTGAGATGAAATCTCAGTGTTGTTTTCATCTGCATCTCTCGAATGACTAGTGATGTTGAGCATTTCTTCATATACTTCTTAGCTGCTCTTACTTCTTCCTCTTTAATTTGAAGTGAATTAACAAATATTCACCCAACGTACTTAGAAAAAGCTAAAAGCCTTTAATTGGAAAGTAAACAGTCACTGCTCAATCTGTTTAACCTCACAAACCAGATCAATCACTGTGATTTCTATTTAATGTACAGAATCATACTACCTTTAGAGTGGAGACATTCTCTCTCACAGGGATGGGATCTATATTAAATTATTGCATAGATCACACTTCTGTAAACTCAGCAAATGATGCTCAAAATCTTGGCTTGCTGAGAGAAAGCAAGTAAAGGATAGAGGAGACCATGGAGGTCAAACAATATTTTAAAAAGAAAGAAAAAATGCCTCTACATTTTTATTCTGTTAGCGTTACCATAATTAGATAGAAATATTACTGAAATCCATTTTCCTGCCATTCACAATAAAATTTGAATATTCTCTGTATTCCATTCATTCTTGAATATTCACCTATATCTACTCAACTAATTAATTACTCTAAAATCAATATTTTTAATTTCCTTAATTAATCTACCATCTATTTTCAATTTTTGATTCTGTTACCATTATGGTAGGTAGCCCATCTTTAGTTATAAGTTAAAGTTAGTACTAAAAATCTGTCTGGATCCGCATTAAACACTTTCTCTGTTTGATAATAATGTGAAATCATTGTGTCTGTAAATTGATATGTGCTTCTTTCATAGATGTTTTGAGGAATATTGAAATTTTTGAAAATTATAAATGGATTAGAATATCCACACATTGTTTGTTCTAAGTGTTCTGCCACATGTAGGCTTCTAGAGCAATATCCCATGTTGTATTAGTTACAAATTTCCCCCAAACTCAGTCACTGGAAATAATGAATATTTGTTGTTCACAGTTTATGTGGATCAGGATATTTGGTGATGCCTTAGCCTGCTTGCTGGGGCTATGTCTCTCATGAGCCTTTAGTCAATATGTAAGTCTCATATACATGTGGTTGAGTTACAGGGGATTTTCTGCTTTTACTGTCTAATAGTCCAGCTTTGTAGAATGTCGGACTACGTAGTTAACTGATTTCCTCCAGAACTCAACTCACCCTCTTCAATATTTTCCATGAGTTCATCTCTAGACCTGTCATTTGGAGTAATTTAGACAGGATCAGCAAAGATTTTCCTGGATATAAATATGGCAGGGGAATAAAAGAAGAATATAGAGAATTTGGAAATAAAGAAGATCATATTAAGAGCCATATAAGACACATGCAGTTTTCTATGGGGTCCAAACAAAATAATAATCTCTTACCTAAGTACTAGGTAGACTGATTCTTGTGAAGACCATTATGAGGAATATGGGAATGACGTTCTAAAACTTAAAAATTAGTATCATTACCTACTTTTAACACCAAAAAATCTTGAAACTTATAAATTAAAATTCTCATGCCTGGAAAACAACTCATGTTAACCTGCATTAAAAATACATTGATTTTTGTTATTCTAATTGGTTCCTGTTAATCAACACACATGTTCATAAGCATCTGGTGGTGTTTATAAATTTTTCTAATCCAGAAATAAACATGAACTATGCATGTGATACAGTTTATGTCTTCAAGAAAATGTATGCAAGAAAAAAAGATTGTTTGTCTCTACTTAGCAAACCAACAAACACCCTGAATAATGGTAGAAGAAAGAAGATGTGTGGCAGTAAAATATACTTTATGCACAAGTACTGTATGTTGTGCTTGGGTTTTGGGATATATAGGAATAAACTCAGTTATTTTGTATTGAATAGAATGTTTTTCCGTAATTTGTGTTCTATAAATGTGGGAAGCACCGAGCTTGGGTGAAAAGTAGGAGAGGTTCCTGGCCCTGTTTGACTTTGTGAAACATACTGTCTTTTCAGGACTTGAGAACTTGTTACTGTTCCCTGGGCTTATCACATGTGGGTATCACTTCTTCCTATTTTTTATAGGAC
>PVIR01003829.1:0-84421 GCA_004026965.1 Petromus typicus | reverse complement strand
CTAAAAGTAACAATCTCTTTAAACATTCATTATTTATTGTGAAAACATTTGAAACACTTTCTTCTAGCCTTTAAAAACTACAGAGAAGGGGGCCGGGGAGTTAGCTCAGTGGTTCCGGCGCCTGTCTTGCAAGCGCAAAGGCCTGGGTTCGATTCCCCGGTAACCACATAACAATACTGGGTGTGGAGACCCACACCCACCAGCAACCAGTACCACATACCACAATGCCGGGCGTGGTGGCTCATGCCTGTAATCCCAGCACTCGGGAGGCAGAGGCAGGAGGATTGTGATGTGAGTTTGAGGCTGAGCTCAGGGCCAGCCTGAACCACAAGGCGAGACCCTGTCTCAAAAAACCTAAAAAAAAAAAAAAAAAAAAAACCACAGAGAAAATTATCATTCTATATTATTACCCTATTATGCAAAAGCACACCAGAACTCCTTATTTCCATTCAACCATGACTTAGAATCCATTGACCAACATTTCCCTGATGCTCTCTGATCCCCCTGCTTCGCAGTCTGTTAGATACCATTCTACTCTCAACTTCTTTGACATTAATTTTTCTCAGATTCTATATATAATAAGATCATGTCTTTCTGTGCCTGGCTTATTTCATGTAACATAATAACCTCTAGTTCCACCCATTTTGCTACAAATGATAGAATACCATCCTATGTTATGACTGAATAATATTCCGTTATATATGCCACACTTTCTTGATGCATTTATCAGTTGATAATTACTTAATTTGTTTCCATTTCTTGGCTATGGTAAATAAATAAGGCTGCCGTGAACAGGGGAGTACAGGCAACTCTCAACACCATTTCATTTCCTTTGCATATGTACCCAGCTGCAGGACTGCTGGGTTGAATGGCAGTTCTATTTTAAATCTCCCTAGAAGCCTCTGCACTGTGTCCACACTGCCTGTACTAACTGACATTCCCACCAGAAGTACTCGCAAGCTCACTTTTCCCCACTTCTGTGACCACCCCTTTTCTATTTTTAGGAAAAGTTTCAGAAGAATTGGTATCACTTCTTCAGAGGTCTGTAGCATGTGGAGTGACCATCTGGTCTTAGGCTTCTCTTTGGTGGAAAGCTTTAATTTATTGCTTCAGTAATCTTATTTCTGTTGATCCCTTCAGGTTTTCTATTTCTTCATGACTGAGTCATGGTAAAGTCTTCATCTCTGTATTATCATCATTCATAATTTCACAAGTTATTAATTTGAATGTATTTAATGCTTTATAAAGTAGTACAAAGATCAAAATATGACATGGAGTCAGATTTTCAATAGGATAAAAATATAAGCATTTAAAAAGCTGTTTAAAACAGAAATAAATAGTCCAAAGTTTAGTGGAATTGATTTGGGTAGTTGCATTATACTGCATTCTCATTTTCTATGACCCAGTATATTTATAGCAAGTATAACAATTTTTAAAATTTGATATTAGCAACTCACCTGTCTTTCAAAAACAAAATGTTGTCCAAAAGCCATAGAAAATTTTCACTCCAGACCCACAGTGGGATTCCCTTCTGTTTCAGGTGAATGGAGGTATAGCCCGAGGCCGAAGTAACATCTTCAGAAAACACAAAAGTGCATTGGTCTTAAGGATCATCAGCTCCTGGTCAGAAGGCTTTAGGTGGAGACACTGTGGCAGAGGGACACAGTGGGGCAAAGCTGCTTCCTTGCAAGGCATCCAGGGGCAGAGCAGGGAGCATACCTGTGCCCGTGCACGCCTGCCAGTCTCCCCAGCACTCAGGCTCTACCTTCTCCCTCTTTTTTTTTTTACATCACTGAGTCTCCTCTTCTTTGATTTTGCCATAATATGTTCCCACCCTCTCCTTGCTAACCTTCCCCAGTGGTGGAACTTCTTGGACTACATCTACTTTGCCTTTATTTCTGCTACTTATTCTTTATTTCATTTCCTTGTGAACTTCCTCATAGAATCATTACCATGAGGTTATAAATCCATTTTTGAGGCAAGCTGGGCTGGGACATGGGCGTGGCTGTCTTTGGCCAAATCTTATCTCCACTTGGTCCGATGGGAAAGGTGTCCTTAGCTACCCCTTAGTTCTCCAGTTGGAAGAATGCAAGTCACTCTGCAGCTCCCATCTGTGCCTGCTGGTTTGCACCAACTTGCAAATTCCTTCCAAAAGGCACTTCCCAGATTTATTTTATTTTTTATGAATTCACCATGATACTTTCTTTCCTCCAATGTGAACAGATTCCACTTCTGAGTAGTACTACCCACTCAGCTGGGTAGTGCTGGGGAGCTGTGGACAGATGGAGAAGAACCTAAGAGAAGAATAAAATAGATAACTAGACTAGCGATTGTTTCCATATTCTCTCTGTCTTAATTCTTCTGGTCTGGATGGGAAACAACTCAACATGGGAGCAGGGGGAGGGAAGGTAATTGTAAGTATACAGGGTGTTTCTGGGAACTCAACCAAGGGTGAAACAGACCCCTGTTCATTTTCCTGAAGGCTAGATTCTGATGTAGAAATGGAGGCAGCATGCATTCTCTCTCTCTCTCTCTTTCTCTCTTTTCTTCTGCTCCTTCTGTGGATTGGGCAGTCAAGCAACTCCACAGCTCTTACCACACACATATGTGGCACAGAGGCTCAGAGACATCTGATCTGTGATCATAAATATCTAGGAGGAAAGAATTCACCTGTCCTGCTTTTACCAGCTATGACTGGCTAAGGTGTAAGGAAGTAGAGTGAGGCCAACTGAATCTCAAAATTCTAATTCACCTCTTATTCAAAGCAAAGACTTAGAGAAGTATTTTTTACTTTTACTTTTTTCTTGCATCTTCCTTTCCTGCCTTTCCTCTTCTAGTCACTGTGTTTAGTTTCTTGTTTCTTCTCTCTTTCTCAGAATATGGGACAGAGAGTTGTCTAGGAACACTTGATCTCAGGTAAGGTAGACGTCAGCTCTTGGAGACACTCTGTGTTTGAACGTGGCTCTTTAGAGTATGCAGTTTTATTTGTAAAACACATGTGGGACCCACCCAGCTGTGGCAGGAAGCCACACTCTCCTCCTGTGGTGATCTCTTTGTTTCAGAATGTTCAGCAGCAGCCTGTGCCTCATGTATGAAGACCCTGTAAGGAAAGCAATGACTGAAAAGTTCTTCTCGTGTAGTTAAGGCAGGTTAATGATTGTCCTGCCACAGTGTGGGGGCCTGTATGATGAACGTGGAGTGGATGAAAATGTAAAGCAATCAATGTTTTCTATTTTCTAGTTCATTCATTCATCCCATATCTCAATCTTCCAGTTGAAAAGTCAATTCACTAAAGTTCTGATTTTTTCACTTTCTTGCTCTTTGCTCATACTGTATAATGAAAGAATGAAGCCTGGGAGAGAAAATTAGTATAATGAACCACTGGCATATTAAACCAGGGTGAAGAGCATGTGGGCAGAACACATGAAAGACTAGAACGTGAGGTGAAGTCTGAGAAAATCAGAAAGCCAGGGATGGGTTGCACAAGGCAGGAGATTATGGGTGCTACAAATGTCACATCTAAATAGCAGAAACATGAGTTACTCCATGAATCATTTTGTGGTGATCCGTTAGCTCTCATCATATGCTGTAATGGATTGTCACAAAGCCTCATGGCATTCAACAATGAGCGCCAGCCCACACAGCCTGGAGTCACCAAAGGACTGATGCGTGGCTCTGTAGAAGAGCCGGTAGGTCGTAGTCAGGAGTGGCTGGTGGTTGGCTGATCTCAGCTGGGTGACAGTTCAGCTGGTCTCTTGTGTGTCTGCTGACATCCAACTAGCAAGTCACAGGCTGCAAGCAGTGTTGAGGGCTGGGCAGGACACCCGCTGTAGTGCTGGGGCAGAGAGCTCTGATTCACAAGGCAGAAGATGACAGGGAGAGTGTGGGAATTGGGGCCATTGTTCCAATTAAGCATGAGCCATACTTAGCAAAATCTATAGGCAGTTACACTGTTCTCTGACTCTAAACTCTGGGCTGAGCCTGAAATCACGGTCATCTCTCATAACCCTGGTGGACATATGCAGGCTGTGTGGGTGAGCGTTGTGGACCTTAGCGGGCAATGTACTAGCAATGTGCACAGGGAAGAGGTAGAATTTTTCATGTAAAGATAATATCTTTGTCCTTTTTGTATTGCTATAACAGAATACCACAAAGTGGCTTACAAAGAACAGAAAATTATTTCCTCATAGTTTTGGAGGCCAGGGAGCAGTGTTAGTTACTGTGCTCTCCTTGCTGAGACAAACACCTGACACCTAGATGAAAAGGGAAGGCATTTATTTAGCTCACAGTTTGTAAAGGCTTCAGTTCATAATCAACTGGCTCTGAGGCTGGATGGCAAACAGGCACCGCAGAGAAGAAACAAGATGGTGCACAAGGCAGCAAAGGTAACAAGAGAGAAGCAGTTCATGAGCCCCACACCACAGCAATGGCAACCACAGAGCATTTAAAAGCATCTTCCTGCCCCTTCTATCTCATTGACACTACAGCACTTTGGGTGGTGCCAAAGTGATCACTCACATGTAGTGCTTTAGAATCACATGGTCTGAACCCAGCATCACACAATCCAGATTCAGCTACCCGTGAGAAGGAAAATCTCACCTCATCTGCATGAAGAGGGGCATCTAAGCACAAAGCTGAACACAAGCTCAATATCAGAGGGCTGGTCCCTAGTACGGATTTTCTTCCTATGCCAGCCCAAGGCGAAGGTGAGAGGGCACAGGAGCACCACAGAGCAAGAGAGGTCAACTCCCTCTCATCACAAACCTGCTCTTGAAATAACACACCGTTCCTGCAGGAGAGACAGGGACACCATACAAACAGAGGTCCTCCTCAGTGACCTGTGAAGGTCTCATCTCTCAACACTGCTGCCTTCTGGATTAAATTTCCAAAACATGGATTGTGTGGGACATAGTGAAGACATCATGTTGCAAACTTCCTTTCACGTTTTTCTTCCTGTTTGCATCTCCAAGTTCCAAAACCATTCTCTTCTACATTGAGGTATGCGTCCTCTGGAGCCAGAGTCATATTGTAATCAGCCAACTGGTCCTAAAAGAGTGAATGACTAATAGTGAAACAAACATATCTTTCCTATTTTTCTCTCCAAATAAATCAACAATGTTAAGGATACTTATAAAACATGGAAGTCTTTTCGTACATGATATGAGCCCCTTCCCATCAACAAGAGTGATGGAAATACTTCTTTGTAATTTTCCATAATCCTTGCCGGACAGCCAGCCATCAGAGGACTTCAGGTGAGCATTGAAATGCCTGTTTGTTTATTTTCTTAACTGTGATGATCCTTTGCCTTCTCAGTCACATATTTAGATTTTAAAAGTAATTTAAAAGCACCCTCTATCCATACAATAGAATATTATTCATCAATAAGAAGAAACAGGACTGATACACAACTGAGTTTTGAAAACCTCATGTTTTATGTGGGAAACTATTTAAAGGGCCAAATATTATATATCCTACTTATATGAAGCTGCCACAATAGATAAATAGAAAATAGATTACTGGTTTCCGTGGGAGAAGGAGATAGGAAAATTGGAGAGTGATATCTTAATGTAGGGTTTCTTTGGGAGTAATGAAAATATTCGAAAACTAATGAGGATGATGGAAGCACAACTTTATAAAGTTGTACTAAAATCAGCTGAACACTATATTTTAAATTGGCTAGTTATATGATGTTTGGATTATACCTCAATACAGTTTCCTTTAAATGCCTGCTTTCCTAATTTCAGATCAATATCTATGCCATTTCTGTGTACCCTCTCAATAAGTCTTCTGAAGTATAGCTGAAGAACAATGGAAGGGCAAGAGTCCCGTAGAATTTTATACAGTATGAAAATCCTTCATGAACTCTTTCTTATGTCGAGAGGAGTGGTACGCCATGTTTAATTATCAAAATATCGTTGCATGGCCACACAGTGACTCCCTCCAAAATATGTCTCGAAGACCAACATCACCCACAGTACTTTCTTTCATCCCCATTTTGAATGCTAAGGGATTTAAGGCCACTGGAAATCTTGTTAGAAGACAAGGTTTTAAAGGAAATTGTGTATCAGTAACAATTTAGAGAAAGCCCTTCCCAAGGCATGTTTATCTTGGTCACACTGCATGTGCATCTTTATTCATCTGCTTTATTCTCACACTAATTAGAAGCTCTGCTCAAAAGAAATGACATCCCCGAAACATTGTGTGCCTCTCAGCCATTTCTTTTTTTTTTTTTTCCTACTCAAAAAATTTCACTGGGATATAATATCTACAATTCGTCGATCAAATTAATGTACCACAAGCTATAGATTAAATAAACTTACCTGAAGGAGTTACCTAAGATGTGAAAATCATTTCAAAGTTTTCTTTAGAAGAAAACTTTTAAGAAATGCTGTCAAAATGCAAAGGAAGGCAGAAGTAGAAGACATCGGAAGTACAAAGGGAAAGGTGAAGTTCTGGACCAGTAATTCTGGAGGGTGAAGCAGTGAGCTGCGGCTGAGTAACACCGCGGGCCTGCTGGGTGCTTCCGAGGGCTCATCTGAGGCTGGAGTTTGTAAACCGGAGTGGTACCAGTGTGCCCCATGAAAGACTCCCTGAAACAGTTCACAGAGGCTTAAATGCCAGCAGAGAATTGGTTTCCTCCCAGGTTGGCATGCACTGAAAAGATGGAAGAACCAGAGAGTTTCATCTATTGAAAGGATGCCTGTGAAATGATCTACTATGTCAGTCTTTTCTTTTCTAACAAAGGGAAAAAGAGGCAGAGTCCAAAAGCCAATTCTCACCCTTAGAAGGCATTCGCCGCCTTCCCTGAGCCCAGAGCCTCTGAAGCCAGTTCTGTGACAACGAGCCAGACTCAGTTCTTTATTCGGTTGCCTGAGAAAGTAGGGATCAGGCTGCAGGCATGGCTGCCCACTCTCCCCTTTTCTCTACAGGTGCCGCCACCCTGCAGATGGGCTTGGGCCAGAGGTGAACAGTCAAGGGAAAAGCTGGTCTGCTGATCAGCCTCCGTCCAATGCGACACTCCTGACACAGCAGCTGACTTTCAGGTCCATCAAGGCCCAAACAGACTCTGGGAGGACATCTGAGTATCCCCAGCAGGAATGGCCTGAAAATAGAAACAGACTCACAAGATCTTCAGGCAGGCCCAGCACTGGTCTGGCCTGCTCCTCCACACACACTTCCCAGGCAGCGAGAGGACCAACACGCATTTCCGGCTGTCCTTTGGCACATGGCCAGTCTGCACCTTTTACTCCATGAAATGAATCTGTGCCCTGTAACTTGCTTAATCCAGGTAAGAATATGGATGTCACTTCCAGCAGGAGCTTGAAAGCTTGCTGAGCTGTGGTACATTCTCTTTTTCTGCATTAGAGTGCTGACATGGTCTCTCTTCTCTCAGCCAGAGTCATCAAGGAGAGTACAGTGCCTCTCAGTCACAGGAGACCATCGCAGGAAGGAGGGATAAACCTTCCTTGTGGTAATAAAATCTAACCCTGTTTGTTACTGCCACACAACCTAGCTCAACCAGACTGAGTTATCATTCGATTAACAATGCCCTAGATTTGTGTGATATAAAGATGAAGAGGAAAAGGTGTCTTTATCCAGTCAAGATGCTAGACAACAATCCATTGATTCCACTGAGTACTTGATCGGCAACATAAACTCACTGCACATAGCTCCGAAAACTAGGAAGTCGGAGATGAAAGCCAGCAGATGCAGTGCTTGGTGAGGACCTTCTTCTGAATAGTGACGTCTTCTAGCTGTATCTCCATGTGGTAGAAAGAGCAAACACGCTTTATAAGCTCGACTTTATAGGGTCCTAATGCCCTGAAGCATCTCTGTAAAGGCGCCACCTCCTAATGCCATTTCACTGGAGAATAGGTTTCAAAATATGAATTCTGAAGCGAGGGTAGAGACACAAATATGTAGACCAAAGCAGGGGGAAACTACCATTATCGATCACTTCCTTTGTGTTCTCTCTGCCTCTTCGGGCGCTGTATGTCTGCCCTCATCAATCATGGGTTGATTTCAGTCTAATCTGCCACAGGCGAGCCCTGCCTCCTTGTCCCCATCTTCTTTGGGGCAATAGCAGCTCCTGCTGTGGTCCACAGGAGAAGGCCTTGCCTGGCTTTTGGGAAACTTCCACAGCCACAGCACTTGTGAGCAAGCGGGGGTCCAGGGGGCAACTGCTGGAGGACAGGGACAGCAGAAAGGAGGTGCCAGGGTTCATCACTCAATCAGTGACTTCAGTCTCAACGACAAAAGTGTGAGCACAGCAGTGGATTACTGTCACACCCCGGGAACATGTGAATGCGGCAAGGCTGGGTAGGAGACACAAGGACGAGAAGGTACTCAAGTGGGGAGGTCTGCTAAGGAAGGAGCAACAGAAAGGGATGTGGGGCCCTGTTGGGGATGGAGACAGGGCCTCGTCACTTTTTTTTTTTTTACTCACTTTGATTTGTTCATTTATTCACTTTTTTTAAAACCTGCTTTGTGCCAGACATTTTGTTAGATGCTTAGAAAAAAAGGTAACAGACAATAATCTTTTCCCTCTTGAACTTGCCTCATATTGGGAAAAGACTGGTGTTAAACCAACCAATAAGAAACAAAGATGGTATTTTCATCATGACCACCTTTGTAGAGGAAAACAAAGCAGGCAGGAGGCAGGGGATGCAGTATTAGGATGACGCTAGAGCTACTGAGAAGGCTCTGGTATGAGGGACTCACGGCGCAATAGAAGGCACAAAGGTGCCAGAGCCCAAAGAGCAGTGCACTCCCACATGCAGGTGCCCTGCCTCGCAGAGGGCCCTGGCCAGACGCCCCTCCCCCACGGTAGCCACACTTGAGCCAAGTAAACAAGGCAGCTGGGAGCTAGTCCTTGTGGTAGGGTTTTTGTTTGTTTAGGGGTGGGGAATTAGCCTGGATCTAGAGCCACATACGTGTCTGGAAATGGGACAGACTCTGTTTCCAGGTGACTGAAGCTGAACCCCTTCCTCCAGGGCTGCTTCCTCTGGCCAGTGGCTTCCCAAAGCCTCACAGGACACACAGAGCTGGGCCCAGCCAGGTGCAGGTCTGTCTCCTGTCACATCTGCGTCGGTCTGTTTTCCTAACTCCAGACTCCATGGGGTGGGAGGCGGCTCCACATTCAGAGCGGCTGTAACATGACTGGCTTTCACCAGGAGCCAGGAGGATGGATGGGCCAGGTGCAACAACTGTCCATTAGGAACTCCGGATCCATTTTCCGGGTTTACATTCTCAATTCATAAAGGTTTAAAAACTATGGATTTTCATTTTGCTTGTTGCTCCCGTAACCTCCCCAAGCATCCTCCAGGCATAGGGTGTCAACGGCCAGCAGCCTGGCCGGCGAGGTAATGTAGCACCTCTGCCAGCAAGATGGGCGCTTGGGGAGAAGGGACATTAAACAGATCAACCGCGGCAAATCAGTCAGGCTTCGCCTCGCCTTTCAGGGCCTCTGGCTGTGCTACCTGGTTGGCCTTGTGTGACTAGAGGGATTAAGACCTGGAAAATTCTAAAACACAGGTGAGCTTCCACATTGGCCAGGGGAGGGGAACCTGCCCTAAACCTGGTCATGGAAGTCAGGGCTTCCAATCCCCTTCCCCCAGTTCACAACTGCAGGGCACACTCGAGTGCTAGCTCACCCCTGCTGCCCCAGGCCTTTGCTGAGGATGCCAACAGCATGGACAACAGGAACTGGGGGCTCTGGAGTCTCATCTGTCCTTTGTTCCCAGCTGACCCTAGTGTCCCTCAGGATATCCTGTCTGGGGACTGGGAAACCCTGACCCCATGGCTTGACTTCTGTCATCTGTACTCAGAGATCAGGGGACCCAGCAGTCCAGAGAGGAAGATCTGTGTGTACCTAGACAGGTCAGAGACAGGTGAGGAAGCTGCATGCTGGCCCTGCCTGTCACCCTGCTCACACTCACCCAGAGCGTATGTACACGAACCTGCACATCGCTAAATATTTCAGCGGGAGAATGACTTTGGAGGGGGTGGGCAAAGGGTGAAGTAATGATTTATAGAATTTTAGAAAACTTGATTCCTTAAGTGTACTTCACAGCAGGGCCGTGGCACACACAAAGGCAGAGCTCCACGATTGATTCTTTCAGGAAAGAAGAAAGGAAAGCTAAGAGCCCTTTAAGCTGCATTTCTATGGCACTTAGCAGCCATTCAGGCCGCCCTCCCCCCCAGCCACCCCACCATGCTGGTCTCTTACCCTCTGCTGCACCTTTGACCAAGGACTGGCCAGGAGAGGTCGCCCTGCACACCCACCTCCCATCGTGTGTGTGTGTGTGTGTGTGTGTGTGTGTGTGTGTGTGTGTGTGTGTGTGTGTGTGTCGTGCACTGGGTCCCAGCTCCATTGGAGCTGGCTTCATTGTTACAATGGAGCCCTGCCGAGAACACTTGTTCTCCAGGAAGAATTTGCCTGCACAGGGATCCCCTGCTTTCCCCTGGGGGAGCTAATTAAAAAGGCAGGAGTCCTGGGGCAGAAAGCCAGCTCCACAGTGTGCTCTTAAGAGGCCTCTGTTTTTGCATCTGTAGAATGGGATCGCATCAACGGGCAGGACCTCTGTGAGTAGCCAGCACACATCCATGAACTGGCTCAGTTCCCTGACTGTCGTTCTGGAGGTGGGGTGCTGAACAGAAGAGGAATCATGAACGACTTGAAAGGCCAATCTCCTGCCTTCCGACAGGCACGTTGTAGAACTGGTCACCCCATCCCCAGCAGTCACCTGCATGTGTCCAGCTGTAAAGCTTGGAACAAGTCAATCTCTGAGCCACTCAAGCTCCCCACGGCCACTCTGCACCAGGCACAGCTACACATGACCAGGGAAGCCACGGTCCCGGGCCTCTGGAGGCCTGTCTTTCCTGAGCTCCACCTTTGTGTGAGGGACAAACTCCTGCTGGAACAGGGGGGACAGGACTGTGTGGGGTCAGCCACATCCGGGCAAAGGCTTTCCTCCCGGCCCACCATGCCTGGGTACAGCAAGAAGGAGCCCGGGCAGAAGCAGACCCTTGGAACAATCAGGGAAAGCTTTTATGTTTGGAGACCAATTAATTATCCAAACCTCCCAATTTGAAAAGGAGGATGTTTAATCTCCCGTTTTTTTCCCCAGGGTCTCAGCCCTTTGACCCTGCTTCTTGACCCCTGCCCTTTCACCTTGCCACGTTCCCTGGAGGCCCCCACTCTGAGACTCTGCACAGTAGCTTTGTTTGGTGAACACAGCTCGGGTGGGGGAGGTTAGATGCAGGATGCGCTGGAGAGGCGTGGCAGCGGCAGGCTGAGAAGGGCCCAGCAGGCCTGGAGGGCCAGAGTTACTCGGGGCTCTCTGCATTCTGCACCATGTCCCCCAGGAGACTTGCCATTGTTCCTTGGGGAGACGGTGGGCTTTGCCCTAAGTCACTATGGTGAGTCTGAGTCATTCCACCTCCTCATGCCGAGCGTTGTTATGCACAGCTGGCCAGATGCAGCCCTGGCAGTGGGCCCAGCTGCAGGAGGTGCAATAAAAGTGTCCCCGGGGAGTGAGCAGGGGCCATCCGTGATAATAAGGGTCCTCAGACTGCGCTGCTGACTTCCCCGAGCTCCTAAATAGTATCCAGTAAGAGGAAAGCTTCCAAGGAGATCCGAGTCCAGATTCCATTTTGCTCCTAATTAGCCTTTTGTCCTCAGAAACATTCGTTACCTTCTCCTCTTCTCAGTCTCCTCATCTGCATAATGAGGAAAATGAGAGTATCTCTTTATGCGGCTGTTGCAAAAGTGAAGAAGGTGACACAAGTTGAGTATTGTGTTGCTGGAAGACCTGTGTAGAGGTTGGCTAGATTTTAATTTACTTTTCTGGTGAGAGATTTTCTTCACCCCACGACCCCGCATGCCTTTGTACCCCCCACCCTCTAAACGCCCACGTCCACCCAGGGATTGAAGCTGTGCTGGTGATTTTGCCGCCAGGGGGCGCGTGGCAGTATCTGGGGATGTTCTTGCCCCTTGATAGCTGGTAGGTGGGGTCCCGGGGTTTGGTCTCCAGCAGGGTCCGCACTCAGCACACCCCTCTACCACCGTTCAAGACAAAGCCGTGTCTGCCCTAAATGGCAGCACCACAAAGGCTGAGAAGTCCTGCCAGCGCGTGAGCCGACTTGTGTGATTCGTGCCTGTGCCCTAGCCCGTGAGATGGGACACCGCCTCCGACTCCAACTGATGACATTCACGAGACACAGAATATTTTCATTCTCCCACGTTCCTTTAAGAATTCCCAGGAACAAAAGCAACGCCTTGACACAAATTATGCATCCTGAGAAGTCAGCTACAATATGCATTCATGTAAATCAATGAACAGCAACCAATTGCTGTGGCACCAATTGCTAAACAAAGCCTCAGAACTAATGCCTGTAATTTGAAGCACTCACGAAAGTGATAAAAATCTATCCAGAGTGCTGAGTCCTCCTCTGTCTCCATGACACTTCCAGCCTTTCAGCTGTCACTCAGCCCCAGCAGTCCCAAGAAGGGAGATTCTGCACCACTGGTCACTGGGGTCCTCTCTGGGGTTAACCCTTGATGGACAGCCTGCTTCTGCCTGGATACAGGGACCACAAGTACCCTTTCTGCATTGGCCCTGGTTACCTTGGTTACAGTCAGAGGCTAACCAAACAACCTCATTAAAGGGGTCAGGGGCAGCGGTAGTGAAGGATATGTGAGAGGTTGCCCTTGAAATTTCTAGCCCCTCTATAATTCTTTACTAAAAATATAGACTGAATAAAATCAGCTTGCTTATAGAGGACTCGCTAACCTCCTTTTCCTCTTTCTGTAGGTGTTTCTGGGTCTGTAGCAAAATGCTGCAGTATTCCTGAAAACACTGACATTAACAAAGAGTGCGCCCAACATCAGACCGAACCTTGATGCTAAGCTCCATCCTGGATGAACAGGAGCAAGTGCTAACTATGTGAATACACAGTGTATTGTGTTGTTTTGCTTTGCAGATTGATCGTCACAGCATCTGAAAGTTGACCGTCCCTGACCGTGTGCAGATTTCATTGCCGGAGAAGAAAGGGATTTGATTTTCCCCTTGAAATTTTACGCCAGGCATGTGACAGGCAAGTGGAGTCTTAATTTGGTTTTTTAATTTTTAAACTTGGAGAAAATAATTATTTTGAAAATAATTTCTCTTTTGGAGAGATGGGAAAGAGAATTCTCCTAAATCACAAGTCTTCAGTAAATTAGCATTTTATGTTAATCTGTTATATCACAGACTTAATTGCAGCCCATTTTCCCATATGCCTATGACATTTAGCAAGATGCTCCAACCCTGAATGAATAGGGTTATTCCCCAGCACGCCTCCAGCCAGTTATCTGATGCTGGCTTTATACAGGAGCACTGTTATATATTTTTGTCTCTATTACCATCAAAATAGCTAGTGCTCATGGCACTAAATAAATGTTAGGCAGTCTTGGGCACCACAAGAACAAACACAACATAAGTTGCTGAAACTTTTACATTTTGGTGCTGGAAATGGCACTCATAACATCATTACTGTGTCCCTGGGCAAGTCACATCATCTCTGTAAGCTTTTGTATCCTCCTAGGCAACCATGGGTAATGACATTACAATCAGTTCTGTTAAAATAGTCTGAGAAATGAAGCCACCCATAATTCAGTTCTTGCTGAATAAAGTTGGTTGTGATATAAGTATCGTACAAATGTAGGTGTAACCCTCTCCCTGCCCTGCTTTGTGTGGATGAAAAAAGGAGAAGAGTGTTCAAGGTCACTTTTGCTTGTAACCAATTATTGCCCGGCCTACCTGATAAAAGACAAAGCCTGAGGAGGGAACTAGCAGCCTAACTCTGGGTTTATGGTCTCTCAGGACCAGTGGAGATGTCCAGCTGGTCAGCCGTCACCAGCCAGAATTGAGAACACTTGGTGGAGGCTGACAAGAATCAGCTTACTCCTTGAGGCTGAACTTCCTCCTCCACACACTAAGAAGGTGCTCTGAGGGAATCCCCAAGCACCGGTCCAACTCTGGGCTTGTGTAACTTCAGTATTCATCATCTGACGACTCAGTAGAAATTGCTGACTGGCTGGCACATTTTCGTCACTGCAGGGAATGGAGTATATTATTTCTTTCTGTGAATTCTCCATGGTTCCAATCCAGTGCTTTCCAGGGTTCAATAGATATCTACTGATCGATCCATTGGTCAGATCCCAGGTCTCATGACTCTCAGCTCCTTGCTCTTTTAATTTCAAAAAGGTCAATCAATTGATCGATATATTTTTTACAATGCCACAGAGCCATTGTGCAGTTTAGAAAGAAACCAGCCAACTAGCATTCCCACCTCAATCCCACAGGCATATGTACCCTGCATGCATACTGTGCATGCATACATGCACACACATGCTCATATATGTGCATGCAACACATACACACTGAAGAGGATCTAGTGGTTCAGGCACAAAGCAGGACATTTGTTTCTAGGAGTCCATCTCATGGAACATGAGCGTGGAGTCCCCAGAGCTCCAAGGAAGGACAATAAGAAAACATCTATTTGGTTGTGTGGGTAGCAGAGGTGGTGAACCTGTGGCACGCGTGCCACAGTCAGCTGTTTGTCATTATCGAAAATCCTAAAAGGTTCGCCATCGCTGGTCTAAGATGATGGGGGCCTCCGTGCTCTCCAGTTCCCTCCCAAGAGCTCACCCTCTTGCCCTCAAACTTTACCCATACTTGCACCACAAACTTTACCCTTTACCCCAGGTCAGGGCCTCGGCAGACACTCCTGAACCCGATACCTCATCACATCCACTGGAGGCGCTTAACTGGGGAATTGTTGCTGACTTGGAACCATTTGAATTCATTTCTTCATATCTACATCTGAGTTCTTTATACCCACATCGATCTCATCAAAGAGGCGGCTGTGGGGTGGAGCTGTTAGTTTGGTTTTCTTCCTCCCTTCCCCTTCCATCTCTCTGGGGTTCTCTCTCCTGCCCCCTCAGCCCCCAGCTTGAGCAGATCTCTGCTCCTCTCTGAGGTTAATGGCTGTAAGAAGATTTCATTTTGTTATATCTCTAACTACCCCCAATATTTTAAATTTGCCTTTGACACACTTGGAACCCTGGAATCATCATTTAGGAAACAAAGCTTCACTGGGAGCTTTAAGCAGGGCATTTTCCTTTCAGTGTTAGCAGACTAGTAAAAATCAATAATAGTGCGCGCCCATCTGTAGACCACCTGACATCTCATGAATGGGCAATGGGGCTGCTGAGCTTCCTGCCAGAGTCAGTGGCCAGCACGGCTGGGGGCCCAGTGCTCACCTTTCTTTCTTCCTGTGTGAGAGCCTCTGTCACTCCAGGGTGCGCTCCTAGGCCTCTCTGTGCAGCAGGACGGATCTTTACTGTTGAGGTTTAGTGTGGACAGACTGAAGGCAGGAGAATGGTGAGATGGGGAGGGGAGATATTATCCAAACCCAGAGCTGATCCAGCCCTTTGTCCCTCAAAGGATTCGTTAAACAGGACAAGCAGAGGGTGGAGATTTGGAGGGTATTATTCCAGGGCAATTAGCTATGCACTCCAGGCTTCGGAAAGCTGTCGACTGGTCCTAGCTGAAGCCAAAAGCTTTGGGACCTGAGTCCCTGCCTGATGCAGAGGCTAGAGCAAAATAGCCGGAGGCCGACTGCAGATAGGCCCTGCCTCCGGGTGCCTGGTGAGCCATTGGCTCAAATGTGTCCTCAGGAGACAGCCCAGTGCAGCAAGTGCCCTGGAAGCAGCACTGGGCACCACAAGCAAGTGTGACTCCCAGACAATGGGGCCCGAATTCAGCAGCTACCTTGGCTCTGAGACACAGGAACAAGAGAGAGAATGAGGGAGGGGCAGAGGATGCCCCTCACCCCACCCCGAGGCCTTTTCAAAGCCACAGACTGAACCATATTGTCACTCCCAGGCCAAGTTGAACTTCTAAAGAAATCTTTTCAAGATGTTCAAAGCAGCCGGTGCTGTGGTGCTCTAAGCGCTACCATCTGCCGCGGCAGTCAGGCCTGTAATCCTGGCCAGCCGAGGCCCGCTGCAGGGTCGCCTGCTGTGCCCACCGGAGAATGCACATTGGGCCGTGTGTGACAAAGGGCTGTGGGGACACTCTGCTCCTAGGTAGCAGCGTTGTGAGCTCCACAGGAGCTGCCCAGAGCTGGGACACTGCACATCTGCGCCACCAACCCCGCTCGTCCAGACCAGAGCCAGGGTTGTGAGTGCTTCTTGTGTCCTGGGGACCCTGCAGCTGCTGGGAGCAGGAAGAGTGTCTACCATGAGGTCTTGCATTCTTTGATTCCCAAAGTCCAGGGACAGATAAATAGGAATGTATATGATTCTCAATGGAAACCCACCTCCTTTTTGTTTTTTTATTTCAGTTTTTTTCCTGTTCTAGAAAATGCCATCATGGATTGGCTTGAAATTAAATAGCTGCTCATTTCAGTCTGAGAACTGATGCCTCATTAGCCACCCATCATTAACTGTCTCACCTAAACACCCCATGCCAAGACATTCACAGACAGGTCAGGGGATCTGAACTTCCAAGGCCCAAAAAGACAGAGATCAGCACCCAGAGACCAGGACGGGCAGTGCTGAACCAGCTCGGGGGAGAGAAGTGGCCTGGGCGAGCTCAGGGCTGTGGAAGTGGAGGGGACTTGATGGACCACCGAGGGGTAGAAAGAGGTGATGTCAGTGGGGGACATTGGACACACTCTCAGCAACCCCCAACACTCGTCTACTCAGTCTGGCTTCAGCAGAGCAGACAGCAGGTCACCCAGCAGCTAGTCTGTCCAGGCAGGGGGTCAGGGAGCAGGAACACGGAGGCCACAGGCTCTGACAGGCAGCTCAACTCCAAAAGGACCATTACTGTGAACGCTGAGTAGGGGCTGTACCATTTGGAGGCTCCTGGTCCACTTCTCTAGGGAACTGGGGTCAGGTAGAAGCTGAGCCCCAAAGCTGTGGACAGGAGTTGGAACCACACACCCAGGAGCTGCTTGCTAGATGCCATAACCTTGGGCAAATCATCCTGCCTCAGTTTTTTCATCTGTGAAATGGTTAACACTCAGGAAGTACTTAATCTGTTCTCCAGGACATAGGAGGTGCCAAAGGAGGGGCAGATGCAACCTTGTGGTTGCTCCTTTGTTTACTGAAGTAGTAGGAGGGTAACTCAGATAACACCTCCACAAGTGGACACAATGGAAAACAGCTGCTCCATCCTCAGAACAGAGCCAGGCTCCCAGAACCACATGCCACATGGGCTGTGGATGCCGGAGCTTGCTCAGCTGCCCCTCCCCTGCGTGCCTGGGCGCCCCTCCCCTAGTGGCTTGGTGGATGTGAGACCCACCACGCAGCTAGGTTTTCCTATCAGAAGCTCTGTGGGGGAGAAACCCACCCTCCACCGGACATAGCCACCACCGCCAGGCGTGGGCTAGCAGAGGGCACATTCGGAATGGAGACTCTGCCAGGGTCCCCGGGCCTGGCAGCTGTCTGACTGGCCACAGAAGGTAGCAACAGAACTGCAGGAAGACAGAATGAGCAATGGGTCACATGTGGAACTTCCCTTTTTAAATAATTTTGGTGCCATACCAGAGTCTGGAGGTGACATCTAAGATCCCTAAAAGTCTTCACCTGTCAAATCAACCCGGCAAATCAACAGATGCCCAGCTGTTTCACCTTCTAGAAGGACAATGACATCTTTTCCTGAGGAAGTTCAATTTCTCTTTTACAGTTCCTTTCATCCATGGTCCCTCCAACCTGCCACCCTCATCCTGCTTGTCCTGGTTAGTAAATCCAGAGCTCGAAACAGTGATTTAAAGGAGCTGGGTGCAATAATGCTCACCTGTAATACCAGTACACTGGAGGCCGAGGCAGAAAGATTGCTGTACGCTCAAAGTCGGCCTGCTATGTGGAGTTTAAGAGTATCCTGAACTACACAATGGGACTCTGTCTCCAAAACCAAGACCAAACAAACAAAATCAGTGATTTGAGTAGCAGGGCTCCACAGAGGTGTGTGTCCATGAATAGTGCCAGCAGCTGTGTGTGTGTTTGTGTGTGTATGTGTGGCAGCTTCTGAGAGGGTTTTGACTTACACTGAGTGTAGAGAAGACCTCATTGCACTGGGCTCAGGATAACGACAGACACTAAGGGCTAAGGATGCTGGAGAGCCAGATCCTTGGGTTCCAATCCCAGGTCTACCATTTGTCAGTTGTGTAAAAATCTCTGGCCTCAGTTTCTTTTTCTTTAAAATGGGGTAGCAGGTAATGATGGCGCTTCTCTCCTAATGTTCAGCAAGCTGATCTATGCCAAGACCCTGGGATGGCGCCTGGAGCTTACATGTCCTTATCACCTGGGGGAGGGGGAGTCCCACAGAACAAATAAGCATGGTTGTCAAATACACCACTAAATAATGGAATACACTGAAAAGGCCCTTTATAATTATCTGCGCCTAAAATATCACTCTTTTTACACACAAACACAATTTCTTTAAGGTTTCAGCACAACTGAGCTTCCCAGGAATGCAAGCCACGCTCACTGCTTCAGACTTCCTGGGCTGCAGCTGCGGCTGCGCCTGCGCCTGCGCTTGACTCCAGGTCCTCAGCCTACTGCTTCACCTCACTCTCCCGGGCTTCCGGCTCCACCCTTGTGCCAAACAGCCAAGTACCCACACACTCAGTTTTGGGATCCTCCTGTTGATTCAAAAAAGCCACATCTCAGGGCTTGGGCCTGACTTCCGGATCAGTCACGTGACATGGCGCAGCCCTGTCTGTGAGGTACCTCCCCAGGGCCTGAGTTCCATGGATTTCCTGGGGGATCTGTCCCAAGTCTGGTTTCCCCTGGCCAGAGACTTCCCACGGGGCCAGGCCTCCACACACACTAGCAGCCCTGGTGTCTTGAACAGTGGCCCCAGTGATCGAGTCTGTGTGGGCTCGGCCGCTTTGCCACGCTCACCTTTCCTTTCCCTTTCGCTGCCCTGGGACTGCACTCTGCGGGAAGCCTCCCGTGCTGTTCTGGGCTCACACTGTCTTCTAGGCCCAAATGTGGGCTAGTTTAAGAGGACAGGGTAATTTCCAAGACCGATTTACCATCTCAGAAGAGAGAATCACATAATGCAAGGCAGCACAGGCAGGGTGTTTAAGTCAGCAAGACCTCAGGTCTCTGTCTGTCCTCTGCACCTGCAGCCACAGCATTCATTTGAGCGTAGTTGTGCCTGTGTGTTTACTTATTGAACTGCTTTATTATAAATGACTTCCCTTTTAGTGCTTTCTTACATACCAGGTGGGGCATTGCATTGATTTTTTATTATGTATGTAGACAGGTTATATTATCTATAAATGTAATATCATGATAGTGAAGATGCCATTACAAAATATTTGTCATGCAAAGGGAAACCCAAAGCTGGCAATGCTAAAAAACCTTTGGTGGGGCTCCCAAAGCACCCACGGCTCCCTGGGCAGCTGTGCCTGGTGGAAGAGACACTGGTCACCATGGCCATTGGTTTTCTCCTCCATGGGCCCAAGAGGCTGAAGAAGATGGGCTCTTTCACTATGAGTCACCCTGAGGATTATAGGAATGTTATCAGCTTTCGCCTTCTGGGCTTCTGCTAAGGCTCTCAGAACTCGCCCAGGACTGCCAGACAGCTAGTGGTCACCCACCTGTAGATTCCATTCTAAACTGTATTCATACCACAGGAGCCAGTGATTGTCATCTGTCATCTCGGCCCCCTGGGCCACCCGATGACTGTGGACATCTCTTGTAATGTGTGAGTCAGTGCCGCTGTCCAACGACAAGGACAGTCCCATCCTGCTGTCCATGCTCCTCCTGACCCTTGTCCTACTAGCTGTGTCCTGACTGCAGAGCCTGCAGCTGCCTGTGTCCCTCTGGATAACCCCTCCTAATCCCGCTCCCAGGCCCAGGTCTCACTTAAGGCAAGAGCTAAGGCCCCGCCCCAGGCAGGAGCAGAAGTTCTTCCTTGGAGGGTAGGAGCCATGGGATCCTGGTGCTGCCCTGGATCTTCTCCAGTGCTACAGTGGGCAGTTCTTTTACTCCCTGGGATATGGGAAGTTTGGGTGACTAAAATGTGCCTTGTGGGATGAAATATCAATAGAAATATTCTGAAACAGGACACTGGTAATGGTTGCCTGATGCTGTAAATATGCCAAAGCACACTGAATTGTGCACTTTACAATGGTGAGTTTATGTGATATGAATTTTATCTCAAGAAATGGAAATAAGAAACAAAAACAAGTCCTGTTCTATGCTTCCTACTACCCTTTCCCCACACACACTCCACCAGCATGTCCAGCATCCGGGAAAACATCTCTGCAAGGTCACCTCCTTTTTCCCAGGTTTCAGGAGTGATGCTATGGGTCTCAGGGACGTCTTACTCTCCCTCATGATCCGCCATCTTCCTCTGCCTTCCTCCTCCAAGTTCAGACTCCAAGCATGTCCGCCTTCTGCTTAGAGCCCTCAGCAGCTGCCCTAGGCTCAGTAGTGCCCTCTCCACCCAGCTCTCACAGGACCTTCTACGGCCTCCTGACACCTTCCTGCTCAGTAGCCTGTTCGGTCCAGCCGGGTGGAAAGGGCCAGCAGAATGACAAGAACAGGAGCTGCCCAGGGGTGACTCATCTCCCCTTAAACTTCATGATAATGAGCTAGGAGAGAGCTGGAGCTTCGTGAAGGCAAATTTCTCTGCAGAGTCTAAGACACCACTGGCTCCCCACAAGGAGACTCAGCAAGGAGAGGACTGGGGAGCTTTTGAAGATGCTGCTGTGACTCTGCTGACAGAGACTCCCTGAGAAGTCAAGTGAAACACCTGCAGACCCCAGCTGTCCCTACACAGGGTTGTCTCCATTTCCATCACTGGGACATGCTGCCAACATGGCAGCAAAAGCTCCAAAGAAGGAACTTCGAAGCATGCAGTGTTGGTTTGGGCTCCCGCATGTCAGATGTGACACTCGTTGTTCAAGTCTCTGATGGTTATTCCACCTTCACAGTCCCTGTGGGATATGGATGGTGGAGCTAATCCCACTGCACATACAGAGCAGTGAAGCTTGGGGAGATGCAGCATCACCTCAAGGTTACACAGTCTTCAGACAGAGGTCTGCCAATGCTGTGTGTGGTCTTTCCCCCTGGGGTTAAGGCCACAGCAAAAGTCAAACCTCTTATCTCCTCCGATAGCCTGACAAGGGTGAACTAAACATGGCCATGTGTGGGGGAGCCTAGACAGTGGGAATTCTCCAGGACACTGTGCAGAGAAGCATCCTCTCCCCTAGGCCTGGAGGGAGGAGCTGGGTAAGTCCCGCGAAGTGCCCATGTGCCTGGGCTGATCAGTGGCTCAGGCCAGTGCTGTGCAAACTGGGATGAGGTTTTGTGTGTTTACCACAGGGCTCTGCCTCAGGCCTTGAGGCTCTATATTTTTACCTGTGATGTGAGTAAAAATAAGAGGAGGCAGATACAACAAAAAACTAGCAACCTGATTAGCAAATGGGCCAAGGGCTCTAACAGTCGTTTCCTCATAGAAGATATATGGAGGGTAAATGAGCATTTGAACTGATGCTCAGCCTTACTTATCATTATAGAAGTGCAAATGTCACCTTCAGAGAGAACCACGTGCTCCTTTTGAGAGTTATCACTAAAAAAGCAGAAATAGGCAAATGAACAACCCCCGACACAACGCCACCCCCCCCCCCGGGAAAACAGATACAGTGTGGATACAGAAAAACTGGCACTGATGGGAATGTGAAATGGGTAGCTATTGTGGAGACAGTGTGAAAACCCTCAAAAATTAAAATAGAAATCCCACATGATACAGCAATTCCATTTCTAGGAAAGCACCAAAAAGCAAAAGGGAGAAAGAAAAAGAATTGAAACCAGTCTCTCAAAAAGATACTTGCGCACTCATGTTCGCAGTAGTGTTTTCCACCATGACCAAACGGTGGGGCAATCTGAAGCAAAATGTGGAAGAGACAGACAGTGGATAATGCTGAGCCTGAGGCAGCAGGAAATCCTGACAGAGAAGGTGATGTAGAAGAGCTCTGCAAACATGAGGGAAAAGTCGCAGAAGGATAAATGCTGCAAGATTTCTCCTACAAGAGATACTTAGAGTGGTCAAATTCCAGAGACAGTGAGTAGGAAGGTGGCAGTCAGAGGGTAAGAAGACAGGGAATGGAGAATTATTCTTTAACAGGTACAGAATTTTAGTTTTTAGCATGAAAAGAGTTTCTGGGGATCAGTTGTACACAGGGACATGCCTAACACTACTGAACTTACATGAACTGCTCTTACATGCAGTTTAAGATGGCACATTTTATGTTTTAGATACTTTCCCACAATTTCAATAGCATCTGGATGACAAATTCCTTGGTAGATAAAATCAAGGTTGGAAAAGATATTAACTGCTGGAGTTGCAGAGTGAAGAGGATGTATTCTGTAATGAGTACATTTCCGTGCTCACGATCGTATGGGGGCAGCAAGCCTTGTACACAGAAGATGTGGGGCTGCCCTCCACGTGAATCAGTCCCCACGTGCCCTCACCCAGCATGCAGAGAGAGCAGGCGGGCTAACTGATCAGGCCTTCAAAGGCTTCGGACTCCACAGGCTGAGGTGACCAAGACAGAGAGCAACATCATGGTGGGAAAGGATAAGCAAGAGAGGTTCCCAATATGTGAGGCCGTCATGTGGACCAGTCACCTCAGCGCCTGGCCACAGGACAATCATCCCACCCAGGAATCTTCTTTTTTACCTAGTAGATTCAACAAAGTTTCAGGACTGCCTGGGAGGTTGTTCCTGGGTGGAGAAAGTGGTGGTGTGGAAAGTCAGGACAGAGCGGCGCTCCCTGAGGAGGTGTCCTAGCTCAGTGCAGAAAGAAGGTAGGCTGGGGGAGGGGGGCCTTGGGACTGAGATGATTCCCGAAAAACAAAGTGAAAATGAAAAGAGCAGCCTGTACCCCCCGCCCTGAGGCTCACATCCTGCTGCACGGTGGTGGGTTCCCTGGCTGCCCTCCAGTTCAGCCACCAGCTTTCCTCCAGTTCAGTGTTTAGCTTGGTTTCCCTGAGGGTGTGTGTTGGGGGAGGCATCTGCATGGCTGCTCTTGGGAGACCCAGTGGTTATTCTCAAGTCTTAAGTCTTGGGACTAAATAGTAGTTAAAAATGGAGCTATTAAGCCTGTTTAATTAGGGCTTTTTGAATAGAAAAAATTAATTAGCAACATTCTTAACCTGGCGCTGTCAGTGCTGTGTTCTCGCGGCACTTGGGAGAGGCCCAGGGCCTTCCCGAGTCTCTGTGCCCTTGAGAGTCGGGTAGAAGCAGCTTTTCAGCAGGTTTAAGTACTGAGGATTTTACAGGCAATTGGGGATTTGGTAGGAGCTTAGAAATTGCTAACAAGTTTCCAGAACTATGCTTTATCTGAAACCAGAATTTACTGAGAATCGAATGGCTGAGGCTTTGCCCTAATGAAGCCCGATTTGCAAAGAGGATCAGACAGACAATGGAGCCCGCAGGGTCACCAGCTCGGAGCTGAGGCTCTCAGGCTTAAGGCCCTGTCTCTTGTGGCATCCCAGGTAGACCCTCCTCTCCTGAACAGATGACGCCTCCACTAGCTATTTCTCAAAACAGTGACAAGCACAGTGACAATCATTCTGTTCCTCCTGGAGACCCAGAGAGCCGCACTGGATGTGGTGTCAGGTGAGGAAGACTGTGCATCAGGCCCCCGGGGGAAGTAGAGGTGGCTGAGCTTGTGGGGCAGACAGCTCATTCCTCAGAGACCTCATGGAGAGATCAAATCTGTTATGAGAGGAACTAGTTCTGAGCACCCCCGGCCCACGGAAGGGAGCCTTCTGGGAATGTGGCAGGGAAGCTGGTTTTCTGACAACTTTCCAGAGGATGCGTGTACATTTCAGTTTGAGACCATCATCCAGGTGACAGCCCTAGAGCAGGGGTCAAAGGCCAGGGATGAATCAATTTTATTGACTGGGAGCTGAAGGAGTCATGGGCTGCCAGCTCAGCTTACCAGGCCCAGGAGCCACACATTGAATATTCACTTCCTCCTTCAGCACCCCTTTCTCTCCTTCACCCGGCTGAGCCTCAGGACATCAGTAAGCAAACTGGCCAGACAAAATCCCCGATCACAGGGCACAGCTGTCCCAGATCGTGACAATGCTCAAATTCAAATAACACTTGGTTGGCACATCCTGCCTCGTCATGTACTCCTGAGTCCTTTATGAGATGCATTATTGTACCCATTTTACAGATGAGAGAAAGGGCTTGTGCAAAAACCAGAGGCTGTAGGGAGAAAGCTGAGTATTCGGGGCAGCACCTTCTGTTCCACACCCACCCACCAGGCCTCCTCTCTGCAGAGCTGAGTTCTCAAGCCACATACTTTCAGACCCCAGGGATACCCAGCCGTGTCTGGGGGTTTTCATTGATCACAACTGGGGGTGCTACTGGCATCTAGTGGGTAGAAGCTGGGGATGCAGCTAAGCAGCTGCAGAATGCACAGCAGAGAAGTATCTACCCAAAATGTCAGGAGAGGTGTGGTCATGTCCAGAGGCAGAGACAGCGCACAACCGAGTGATCACTAACGGACTGCCAGGGTCTAGGATTTAACACCCACCAGAGTCCAGCTGGATTTTACAAGCCCTATGGGAGATAAATATACTCTTCATTTTATGGAAGGAAAAACTGGGGGTAACAGGTTACCAATGCCCTGGGTCTCCATAAGTAGAAACTGCTGGGCCTGGAGTCTGAGAAACATCTGTCCAGCCCTGAGCCACCATTTGTTCTGGTGCTGAGCCACCTGGCTGGGATGAACAGGGAGTGGCTGGGCTGGGCTCTGTAGGAGGAAGCTTGAGAAGCAAAGCATCCTCCTCCTAGCAGGCTCCAGGGCACTCTGTCTTTTCTGCTGGTTGCAGGCCGAAGCTCCTTCCCTGCAGGCCAGGGCTGGAGAAGGGCTTCCCTGTCCTGGCAGGGGTGGACTGGGTAAAGGTGAAGAGGTCAGGGATTTCTTCCTTTCAATTCAGAAGTAATCAATTCCTGCAGAATTCACTTCCAGGATGGTATAGAAGCCCCTGCTTGTTGGCATCACTTCAGGTCCTATTTGTGAGCCCAGCTGTGAGCTATGAGGTGGGCCCAGCACAAGGCTTAGAGGATCGGGTGGTGTGTGGATCCGGACAAGGCCGTCCATCCTCTGCCACACGGAGGTGGAGAAAAAGTAAGTGGAGAGACGATCAGCATATGCTTCATGGGGATCCAATGCCCTCCCTGGCTTCTTCTCAAAGATGTGGGTCCTTCTTACCACTCTGAAGGCCCTTCTTCTGTCACACTTGTCACCAATACTCAGGCCCCGAGTGAAGGAGGAGGTGGGACACAGTGAACCTTCCCAACGCTCCAAAAGAAGGAATATTCCGGAAGGGAATCATTACTGTGCTTGGAGGACAGTAAAGGAAGCTAAGGGGCCAGAGAGACAATCAGGGGTGTGACCCAGGGGTCGTTGAATCAGGGCCAGGGTTGGCACTGGCCTGCAAAGTCAACGAGATAGATGGGTTGAAGGCAAAATGCAAAAGCATTTCCCTGTTTGAACTTGTTCTTTTTGTAACTCCTCACTGGCCAGGCTTACAGAGCCCATTGTGAGATCTGACTTTTCACAGTGGAGAGAGGAGTAAGATGCTAGGGCCGGGTCTGCAGCCCTGCCAGGTGGGCACTGTGCACCTCCAGCACCTCCACAGATCATGCAGCAAAGCACGGCCCCCCGATTCTCTTTGCTCACTTGCCTCACCCAAACCTCATCCTAAACAAGCCCAAAAGCTGACTGTGGGATGTGGATCAGCCTTGCCAGGGGGTGCACTGCCAAATCAGCAGGTGTGTGTTTTATTCCAGATATGGTTTTATTTGTATATGCCAGGCTTCGGTGTCTGTAGACACGCCTTGCATTAAACTGACATCTGCTTCCCTCAACTGACCTGCTTTGAGAACCCTTTTAAATCCTGACAGGAAAATGCACATGGTACCTAGAAGACCCCTGGAGAAGAAGGAGGGAAGTGTGTGTGTTTCTGTGCCCATGCCTTTGGGGGGGGTGTGTCCCCGTGTGTACCCTGTTTCCACACACACTTCAGGCTGGAGATGGAGCAGCAGGGGAGGAGTGGAGGGGAGACAATAACACACTCAGAGCAGCACACTCCCGGCTGTGAGGCCAGTGTCCTTTCCCTGAAAACCAGCTGCAGATTTCAATCAATTCAATCAATGGGCAATGTTTGCCAGCCATAAAAATAGCCCAGAGCTTGCCGGTCATCGGCTCTAAGATGGATGACCAGTGACCCTGGAGGTCCCAAAGGTCAGAGATGACTATCACCTCCGAATGTAATGTGTGCCGGCCCCAAGCCCAGGGCCCACCTGGGGCGGGCGCTGTGCAGTGTCCGGAGAGCCGGGCAGTCCCAGCCACAGCCCAGCTGGTGGGGTTGGGCCCCCATGAGCCGTGCAGGCTGCTGGTCCATCCGCTTAGCTCTTGCTGGGTGCCGCTGCCTTTCAAGGCAGAGAAGCCATGCATCTGTGTCCGCGGTCGCCTCCGTTGTGTCCCACAGAGGCTGTGGGAGAACAGCAAACCCAAACCGGTTGCTGTTCGCTGACAACCCCACTTCCCTCATTTCCTACACGCACTTCTCTAGCCCTGAGTCTCATTTCTGACATCGAGAAAAATGGTGCCAGCTGTTGGCTGCACTCCGGTGAGGGCAGAGCAGGCGCCCTCTCTCATCCCTGCCCAGCCGGGGGCTCTCTCTGTACCACTGGGTGCTAGAATCCCCTTATCTCTTCACCTGCTCCTGAGAAGACCCTGCAGCTGCATCTCAGGCTTCAGCAGCTCACTGCTCTGTCTTCTCTCCTGCTCCTGCTCTGAAGAGCATCAGGTTCACCTTTCCCATCACTGCTACCTACACTGGTGCTGTGGGTGGGGGCAGCATGGGAGGACAGGGCGCAGGGGATACATCCTGTGAGCTCCGGGAGCTGTGGGGTGCCCAGGGCTGCCTCCCATGCTGGAGACAGTGCTGGCTGCTCGCTGGGGGCTGCTGAGTCCTGAGGAGGGCTTGCCTCCTAGAAGTCAACTTTCTTTCACAAATCATCACAGTTTGTCTATTTAATGGTCGATGTGTCACCCGAAGATGCAGTATTTCCCAAAAGTCAGGAAGCAAATAAATTATTACAGTTTAAAAATGAATCTATTTATTGATCGCCTTCTTTTACCCTTCTAATACTAATTGTTTTTCATGGTGCATGCATTTGGGATTCATCAAACTGCATTCTTAATGAATTTCCAAACACAAAACATACAGCAGGCTAACAGATCATCCTACCATTTCTTAAAGGCCTTTCAGTGGGAAGGGCCCCAACTCTAGGACAGAATCATCTGTTCCGAGATACTGTCACTCAAGCGACAGACAAGAGTGTGGACGTCACACATAGCTACATTGTTTGGGCACTGACTCTGAGCTCCTCTCTCTCAGGAACCGTGCAGTGTGTGCGATGGTCCCCAGGCCCTTCCCCCCAAGCTGTTCTGCAGAGGTCTGAGGTCCACTCTGCCTCTTTCCCCAGAGACCTCTGGCTGACTCTCCATCTCTGTTACTGGGTCTCAATCTCTCATCTTTCTCCTTGCTGCCTTCATAGCTTCTATCACGACCCATATTTTCGCTGTGATTTCTCTCTTCTCTGCTCCACTACAGGGTAGGTCCTTCCCCATTGCAGCCAGTGCCTCCTTCACGGCCTGACATGTGGTGTTAGATGTTCACAATATGAGTGAGTTTAATTTTCAGTCAAATGTACCAGAATAGAATACATTCCAATGAATGTTTGTTGTTTTGTATTTTCTTTTCTTTTTTTTAGTTTTTTTGAGACAGGGTCTCGCTTTGTAGTTCAGGCTGGCCCTGAGCTCAACCTCAAACTTACATCACAGCAATCCTCCTGCCTCTGTCTCCCGAGTGCTGGGATCACAGGCGTGAGCCACCACGCCCGGCACTGTGGTATGTGGTACTGGTTGCTGCTGGGCGTGAGTCTCCACGCCCAGTATTGTATGTGGTTACCGGGGATCAAACCCGGGCCCTTGCGCTTGCAAGACAGGCGCTGGAACCACTGAGCTATATCCCTGGCCCTGTCGTTTTGTGTTTTCTTTTGGGGTTTTCAGTCAAGGTCTTGCTATGTGGTCCAGACTACATGAAGACCTCATGATCTTCCCTCCTCATCCTCCCAAGTGCTGGGATTACAGATATGCGCCCAACCCAATTGCTTGCCTTATTGTCTCTACTTCTCCAGGACATACTTTCTCTGTTCTTCCCTCCTTTTTCCCTCTGCATCCCTTAGGTGTGGGTCACACATTTGGGGAATGAAAGCTAGAGACAAGGGATAGAAGAGAAAAGAAAAAAAAAATGATGTCAGTGCTCCGTGGCACCACAGGGGCTGGGGGCCAGGAAACAGCTCGGGCCACTTGACAAGGAGGCTGAGGAAGCGCCCTGGTCACACCTCTCAGCTGTGTTCAGTCCTCAGAAACAGAGGCTGCAAGAGCATTCGACTGTGCGTGTGTGTGAACACAGTATGTACAATGGGCTTCATGAGAAACACCATATTAGCTGGACAGACTTTCAGATGCATAAATGATTGAGCGCCTGGACTATATTAATTTAGCTCTTTCTAGAAATGCCTGGATAATCATAGTCATTGTGGAATAAATGAATATTGAATTTTGAAGTCCTTGGTTTTCTTATTGGGGTCAGGATGAATATAAAGCATGTCCCTTCAGCTACCATAAAACTGGCCTTGAAGGTACTGTCCATGGATGAAGTGAGAAAAGCACTTTGGGTTTGAATTCCAGCTCTAGTACTTACTTGGCCAGTTACTTGACTTGTCCCTGTATCTGTTGTCTGACCTAGAGAACATGGCCTAACTCAGAATTACTGAGAGGCTTAAATACAACTACAACCATCCGATGCCTACTATGGTTTCAAAGCACATCTGGATCCTCAAAGAAGAACCCTTTGAGTTAGGAGAGGCCTAAAATTTGTCTGTCATGGAGCCAGTACACGTACTGTGGTATCTACACTGTGATATCCATACTGAGGCCAAAATGACATTCATTTGAATATATCTATTACGTGGGAGCAGGGGTGTGAATATGGTGGCATGTTCTGGTTTGCTCTAGAAAGCTCTATATATTCCAGTATCTCCCTGCATGAGATAAAAAGGGAGAAAGGAGCTAAGACTGTGTGAATCCACTCTGTATGCAGCAAGAGATGCGGTAGCAGCCCTGTTGTGGCATGGGTACTCTTTGGTGAATGCGAGGCAAGCGAATAATTAAGTTTTCTGCTTCAGTGGGTGTTCATATCACCCAAGAAGTGGACTTTAAAAAATTTGACTTCTGATTCCATTTTTGAAAGTCATAACTTTCTAGAGTATATTTTCTACATATCAGGTACTTTCCACTTTCTAGGAATGCCTCTGTGGAGAAGAGGAGGTCCAGCAAAAGTCATCGGGAGAAGAGCTCAGAGAAAAGTGGCAAGCCGTGGGGTCAAGGAGAGGGCAGCCCTTGGAGTCATCGGTGAGGTGAGGCAGATGGCTGTGAACCCAATTCTACCTACCTAAAGATGCCCATTGCTTATCAGGAGTAACCCAGTTCCTCAGTTACAATAAAGTCACTCCATGAAGTATAGCACATTGTAAAGCTCACATTTTAACTCTACTACTTCATGGTAAAATAGTCTTGTCATTCCCAACTGAGAATCAGAATAAGTCCAGTCTATTAAAAATTTGACACAATTGCTATCGATCCAAAACAATGCCATAAATGAGCCAAAGCCCTTTTCTACTCCACTTCACTTCTGTATGTGTCTGACAAGGATGGTCAACCTCATACACTCACAAACACACACATATACAGGGTTGTGCTGCAACTTCTGTCACAGGAGGGACACCATGAAAACACAGAGCTGGGTCTTGCGACACATTGGGCTTCAGTAGCGGTCTTGCTTTTCTTACTAGCCATGTGATGCTGGCCCTTTATCTGTGTGGCCTCAGATATTTTCAGCAATAACAGGTAGGTGATATTTCCTGGCTTCTAGGATTAAGAATTAAGCAGAACAGTGAATGGACTTAGTATAGTTGCAAAAATAAGTATTAAGAAATTAACTTCCCTGCCAGCTTTCCTCCTACTTTTTAAAAAACAACCCTAATCTAGTTGAAATTAGAAATAAGAAAGGAAAATAACTTATGAAAATGGATATCTTTCTATGAGAGGGAAACAAAAGATGAAGCTGGCCTGAAAAACACTTCACAAGAATAAGAATTGTGAGCAGAATAGCATTTACTGTGTATTCATTATGGGCAATGCATTCCAATGGTTGTACATATGGTAACACTTCTCTCTTTCAATCCTTACAATCTGATCTTGATGTAGGTGTGATTGGGTTTCCATTTTGCACATGGGTAAACTGAGGTATGAGGCGATGTGGGTAACGGGGCGCAGGGGAAGTTATTTGGTTAACAAAAGACACAGCCAGATTTGAACCTCAGCAGTTTGGCCTTCTGGGAAGGAGATTCCCCCCCCCCCCAGACAGATTTGGAGAGGAGGTACACTAGGTGAGACCGGGAGGGGCAGGGGGAGAAGCTGGGCTGTGACACGGCTGCCTCGGATTTCTCTGCCAAGCCCAAGGAACTAAGAACTGGCACAGCCCTTTGGAGATGCCCCCAGAGGAGGTCAAGGAGAGTGGAGCAGACATCCCAGCTCCAGCCACTGGATGCAGCTACCATTAGGAAGGAGGGTGTGGCCCTGGGAGCATGGGGCTGGAGAAAGACCAGAGCCAGCACCTGGGGATGAGTGCAGGCCCAGCATCCACTGGTCACTCTTCGCCCCACTGACACGTACATGTGTCACATAAATAACAAGAGTGGCGATTCCAGGAGTCTGGGGGTTACTTGCAAGACTCAGCAGGATGACCACCTCCTTCTGGACAGCAGCTACTCCTCAAGTTACCACCATAGGTGCTCCCTGCCTCCTCTGTAGTCCAGTCTAGATTTCCTGTCCCCTTGTAAGGAAGCTTGCTAGTTTCCTGAGTAGCATCAAAGAGGCTAATCAAGAGCCTCTGGCCCCAGAGGCCTGCATTCCTAACTCTGGTGCCCTTCAGGTCTACAGACCAGGCTGGGGATTTGGGCTGTTTACTGAGATAGCTGCCTTTAGCCTCTTGGTACCTGTGTTTTCTTTCTTTTGATTATATAGATGCACAGTGCTCTTGCTGACTGTCCCTCCTGTATATTTTATTAATCACCCCTAAAGATCTCTACAGTTCAGGCCCTCTGGCTACCACTCCAATCTCACTATGCAGTATGGTAATTATACCCACTGGGTCTCTATTATTTCGGTATCTCTCTTCCTCATTGTTACCAGAGGGCCTAGTTTGGACATGGCATCTTCTGCCCTTAGACCTGGCCTACAGTGATGCGGGGCCGTGGCTCTTTTCCTCTTTGCAGACCCAGGAATTTGGCATCCAGGTCACACTGTGATTAACTCAAGTCAACTGGGCTGATGATGGAGGAGGAAAAGGGAGCCATGCATTGTCTTGAAACAGAAGAAGCCTTTGCATTATCCTCAGAATGCGAGCACCAGTTTTTAACACAGAGGAGCAGGACACTCAGATTCGAGGGGCTTCGCTGGAATCTGGGGATTCGAGATTGTTCAACTGCGTCCACCCAGGCAGATAGCCTCTTCCTAGTCCATTAGGGCTCTGCCCCGGAAGCAGACCTTCCATGGCTGTTTCTCCTTCTCTCGGAGCTCTGCTTCTCATTGTAAGTTCCCAGCTCAGCCCTCAGTATATCTTTGGCTACAGATCAGCTCCCTGGAGACACTGCTGAAGAATCTCTCTGGCTCTCAATTCTGGCCTCAGTGGAAATCACTCGCCTTTAGCCTTTCATTGTCTTTTTCCAGGACCCTGTTACCTATGACCATTGCTGTAGAATTTCTGTTGTCCCTTACTCTCAGAACCTCGACACACTCTCTTGCACTCCATGTCATCGTCAGTGCAAGTTCCAATCTGCTGCAGAGTATCCACGGTTAATTCCCACCCTCTCTGGGATCGTCCTGTGATGGTCCACTGGCTGACCCAGCTCCAAACCGTTTCCTGCATTACTCCTAATACCAGCAGTCACAGGTTGGGTTTTCTGGGAGGAAGACTGAGAGACAGAGAGAGAGAGAGAGAGAGAGAGAGAGAGAGATCTGTGTGCCTATGGCACGTTCACAGGGAAGGGTTCTCAGGGCTCACCGACATAAAGAAAAGAAGCAGGAAATGAAGATATAAATGAGTTCTGGAAGGTATGTTATATATTGGGAAATAGAAAATACTCAAAGCGAAATGGGGTGAAGGGAGGAAAACAATGAGATTATAACAAGAAAGGAAACAAAGTTTATGTATATAGGGGGTGGGGGTGGTGGGGTGGGTAGGGGTATGGGGGAAAAATGAGAATTAAGTAGTGTCATATACTGGTACAAATTCCCATTGTTGAGTGCAATCATGAAGTGTATATGTAATGTATCAATAAAGGTTTCAATTAAATTAAAAGAGAGAGAAGCAGGCTTGGGCAGAGGTAGAGCTGTGACACAGTTCAAAGAAGGCTTTTGGCAGTGCTCAGAGAAAGTCTGGAACTGAGAAGAAGGCCCAGCCAGGGCTCCATCTCCCCTTCAGCCCACCGTGGGATACGGTTACCCTGGGAGAGGGAGCGTGACCTCGATGATACAGTTCTTTGGCTGGGAAGCAATCTCCAGTAAGGACTCAGCAGGGAGCTGCTAGATGCCAATACTCTTAGAAGCCAAGGGAATAAATGCTCTGACCCCAGGATGGGAGGACAGGGCAGAGCAGTTCCAGGCATCCAACTCACTGTCCTAACCATATTTTCAGATAATGAGAATGCATAACTTGCTTATAAAACAAAAAGAGCTTTTAAAAGAGAAAACTGAACATGAAACTGAAGGAAAGATGTTTTGTTAGGGTCTTGTACATACAGCTCAGGCATCCTCTGACACAGCAGCCTGGCTGATGGTAACTGTGGTAGTAGCTGCTAGTGAAACCATGTGTGGATTGTTGGTAGTCTGTCAGTGCCCTTCAGGCTCTAGTCTGATGTAGCTCACACCACTCAGATCACATAAAAGTTGGGCTTCTATTATCCCTACTTTACACACCCTTCATCCTCCCAATTAATCTGTCTCTTCCTCAAGGCCCAGCTCAAATGATACCTCTCTGCAGAGCCTAACTTGACACGGCCCCACCAGAACTAACCACCCTTTGCTTTCATTGCTCTTAGTCATCTTTATTTATAGCACTTATTCAACAGTGTAGACTCTGAATTCATATGCTTATCCTCTAAGATTCAGTGGCTATTTGGTGATGGAATAGAAATAACATCTCATTGCCATATTTTAAAATTATTTTTATATTTTTACTAAGGCAAAACGCTACCAAGTGGGTCAAGGTTTAGAGAACACATTTTATTTCTGGGTAAACTGAAGTGCTAAGTCATTCTGACCCCCATCAAAACACGGCATTGGCCACAAAAACCTCCAGTTTATTTCCTTTGCATTGGTTATTGTACAGAATCTATTCTACAAGTTTTCCAGTGTCCTATTCAAAGTAGACATCTTTACAAAGATACTTATTGAGTAGTTCAAAGTTTTCTCTGTTGCTATGTGAATCCTAAATTTAAAATGATGATCTTTTTGAGGGATCAGGCGTAACTGATAAGTACCATCCAATGGTATATATCTTGATGTCTCTTCATGTTTACAGATTTTTGTGAGAAGCGAGAATGGTAGCACACAGCAACCTGGTCAAGAGGCTGGCAAGTATTGGCTGATTACTCACTGGATAAATGCCCAGGTCTCCTTTGATATACAAATAATAAACACAAAACAGGACAAATATTCAACATGATACAAAACATGAAACCTGACAAATATTCAACAATATTTTCCAAGGACATAGGCCTTGGATCTGTCCATGCTCAAAGAGAAATTCCAAGTCTCTATTAAAAATATTAGCTTGCATTTATTGAGTACTTATTAGCTACTGATCTTTCAAACATGTTACAGGTACAATTTCATGGATTTTAAAAAGGTAGCACATAGTTACACAATATTTGCTGGATAAATCCCTGACCTTCTCTGGGCAGTCACAGACTATTGGCTGCATTCTCCTTTTAAAAGCAAATAGAACCATTCTCAGAATGTAATAGAATTTATTAAGGAGAAAGAGGTGTGTAAGTTGGGGCTGTATTTTTACCAGCATTTCAAGGAGTTCTTTATGCAGTGCTAGGGACTGAATTCAGGTGATGTTCTTGCCTCAGCAATAACCATTTTTAGCAGTCCTGATGAAGCACATCAAGGACTACTTTATACCTAGGATGTCTTTGTCTTTTTGAGCTTGTCTGGAAGGCGTGGGCACAATGTGGCCTCTTTGTTTTCTAATCTGCAGCCAAGAATCCACATCCATTTGATGGAAGAACTTGTCCACAGAATAAATGGACCCAGTCTTGCTCGCAGGAATGGAGTGACTAGTTTCCCTTTTTCCTAGAGGTGCATAAGCTTCTCACTTGGAAGAGTCCTAATTAGGAGACCTTTGTAAGTAATTTGCTTAAAAGGAGTTGGGAAGGTAGAAACAATTTAAACTCTAAAGATACACAGACTCTTTTCTCATGCAAATGATTGAAACAAATGTGAAGGTGGGTCTGAAATTTATAATGCCACCAGGACAGGATCAACATGCACAACAAATCCAAATCTGGGGATGTTGGTACAAGATGATACAACCACTTAAAGCCTAAATCATGTCCAAAAAAATGTACAGAGGCAAGAAGCCCAAGTGCCTTGTCGGTATGCAATATTCATCAGGCTGCCTCTGTAAAATGTAAGGTCTGATTAAAGAGATGACACCATTGTGAGCTCAGTTCATTTAACTGACAATGCCAAACACAAAACACAAAACACAAAAATCCTTGTGCAGTCTTTTTTTTTTTTTTTTAGTTTGTAAACGGCAAAAAGAACTGGAACATCTAATTTCTGAAATTCTGGCTTTTCTTTTTGACCTTTGATATTTGTATGTATTGACGATCTCTAAACCGTTGCACAAAAACACCTTGAAGTGTCAAGCTTTAAAAATGAGTCTTCTTTTCTCTTTCTCCTGTGCAGCGTGGATTATCTTGGCCTTGTCAAAATACATTCTCTAGTTAGAGGGTGGAAATATATCCCTCCTGGCTCCCAAGTATTGATTTTCTTCAACACTCAGCTCTGTCCATCAGGCGGAGGGGTGAAAGGTGAAAGTTCACCCAGCACTGCTTGGATTTACCTTCTTATTAATGTCATGCCCTTTCCACATCTGATCAGTTCATGTGATCACCAATTATACAGAACTGTTACTGCTCTTATTTTCCTATAAGGATACATTTGAGTTATCAGGGAACATCAATACAACTCCCAGGGCCAACACTGGGCACAGAATAGGACCGAAGGCACTGGAGTAATTCCTGTGTGTTTACCCAGTTCTTAGAGAAGAGCATACACTTAATAGATGACTGACTCAAGTCAAGCTGTCTGTACTCTTATGTAAAAGCATTCAAAGAAAAGTACATTTGCTTCTTATACATGACACTGAGCAATGAGGACCTATTTTGTTTCTTACTCTTGCTTTTGTGGCAAATTATATACTCTTTATCTCAGGGATTCGAATTCAGATCCTAACTGAATATCAAATGAAATAAACTTAATGGTCTCATCTCAGCTTCCGAGAGGCAGCCGACCTATGTCAGGCCTGACAAATTATCAACACTTTGTTTAGGAGCAATTTGGGGTAGGGATAAAAGAATATATGCATGTCATTTCCCCGCCCAAGCCACAGAGGGTGCTGTGGAGTCTGTATGCCTGGTAGTATGCTTCGGAGGTGTATAAGGACAGCATGGCAGGATCAGTATGCACTGCAAAAACCAAGTCTTGAGATGTTAGCACAAAATGATACAACTGCTGGAAATCCAATTCCTATCCCAGAAGGTGTACAAAGGCAGTAAGTCTGAACACTGTACAGGCATGCAACATCCACGGTGTTGTCTCTGTAAAAGGTGAGCTCTGATCAGAGAGAGAGAATGACTTAACACACCATTGTGAGCTCAGTTCACTGAAGTGACAATGGCGAGCACAACCCCTCCGTAGTGTTTTTAGTAATGAGTGAGACTTCCTCTTCCTCTGCTCACCTTTCCTGAAGGTGGCTCTCCAGTGAAATGAACAATCAGAACCAGAAGGCAATATGGATTTCAGCGGAGAATATTTAAGAAGAGAAAAAGCAATAACAGGAGAAGAACAATCTTCAGTACAATTCAGTTTTATTTAACACACATATGTACACAGGGATGTTTAGCACATATAGAATCTATTAAGTGGAATCATCCAGGAATGTCTTGGGAGGCAGACATTTTAATTCACTCACTGTATCCAGTGAGTTCAATCATTACAACATTTTCATAGAAGTGTCACATCATGTCATCTTCTGCTTGTAAATTACCAATGAAGCCACATAAGTCTTTACATTTACAAGGATGGGTCCAGACGTAGCGCCAATGAGATCAATAAAACACTAAGCGCGTACACTCATGATAATACAAAGTTTACCTCGCTGAACGATCTAAGTGGGGATGAAGTTTGGGACTGTGGGTGTCAAAACAGCCAAAGGTGGTGTTATATTCACAAGAGCGTATTTGCTAGTGTAGGTTTAGAGATGTCACCTGTCATCAACTATCATCCCCTGCAGAGTTTTACAGCCCCCATGTCCTACTGGCTCTTCAGTGTGGCTGTCTGCACAGAGGACGAAAGGCAGCCCAGGCCTCACCCTCGGCTTTGCTCCTCCGGCCTTCATCATAGCTTGGCCTCCGCCTTCCCACCTGTGTGTGTCTACTGGTCCCAGGCCTTTTCCCTGATACATAAAACATTTCCTTTAACAAACATTCTAAGGCATATGTTTATCTCATTTTCCAATAGTTCTGTTACCTATAATAACTTAAATTCCATTTCGGTTCACACAGTAAGCATGTGCTGGGTACAGAGCAGGCTCAGGAGCCCCTGGGAAAACAAAGTGCTTCTCACGCTTGTCTTTCTACACTGAACACACAGCATGTTCACCAAACAAAGTCTACACTGTATATTTCTTGGTTTCTTTCCTGGAATCTACATGAATACTCATTATAAATGTGATGCACATGCATGTGGCATAAATTTATTTTTGAGAGAACACCCAACATATAAAATCAAGGGAGAGCACAGGTTAGCCACCAACAGAAATAACATATTTTGTATCAATACGAGAGAAAAAGTCTAGAGGTCTAAATTTCTTAATATGTTCTTTATTAACCTACTTCAGTGAAATAACAGATACACTGTTCCTGGACCTTGAGCCTACCTTTTTGTATAGTATCTAAACTCTGATAAATCTATGCCTGGTAGAGTAAATGCTCTCATTATTATTTTGGTTCCTCTGTGAACTTTACATATTATCTCTGCATTTAATAAATCATTTCCTTTTTTTGCATTTAACAGACCATTTTCCCCAACTAACTGACTAACCAACAAACAAAAAAGCCCAATTATATATAGATCAGAGTCTGTACAATTCACACAAAATATTTTTTGATGGCTTCTTCACCACTAGTATAAGCAGGACCGGTCTAACTTGACATAGGGAAAAGGTGATCTAGTTGAAGTTGACTTTCAACCATGATGGACACTTTTGCCCAATGTCTGCTTAAACAAAGTCAACTGAGAGTCTCACATATGAATATCTGCTTTTGAATGTTCATGTCACTGCAATCAATTTTCTAGGATTCTTGTTAAAAAAAAAAATGCCTTCTTAGTTTTCCTTTAAACTCACCAGTAGTTGGAAGGCTGACTTATAGTTACCACGTGATAACTAACACGTGGGGGAGGGTGGGCGGCAAGCTGGACGGTGAGCAGACGGAAGGAATACGCTCTTACCTGAGCAAAAGGACTTACAACAATACATGGGAATATTCACTTTGAGGAAATGCTATGCTTCCAAACTGGATTCTTCCTCACAAAAGTTCCTTAAAAGACTAGTTATTGTGACTGAATAATTATGTTAACTAGATCATAAGTAGTGATGATTTCTATTTGAAATTACTAAATATTCTACTGTTTAGGCAGGAAATGAATATTTTAGAAGTCTAAATGCCTGAAAAATTATATTTTCTATAAGGAACACATTTTACATATATATATATACATTTATACGTATTTTTTTCCCTCAATAATCTCAAATCACCTAGGTGTCACTAAAGAAAGTGGTGGATAAATCCTAGGAAACTGATGAGAGTAATTTCCTAGCAATCACCAGAAGGAAAAAATAACCATGTAAACACAGAACCTTTTTGGTATAAACAACAGGACGTTTAGAAGATCCAAAGGGAAGCAAGTTCACTCACGATGACGGCCCCATTAGTGCGGTGGCCAGTGCCAGCACAGCCGGATCCGAGCAGCCCCCAGAGCCAGGTTGTGCGGGCAGGAGACGCTGCTGGGGTGGGAGCAATCACAGTGGTTATTGATTTTCAGGCTTCTGTTGCACCAAGCAACAAGAGCGTTCCCAGGAACCATCAGCTTTCCCCTCCCCTCCCTGGCTGGGAAAAACTACCTGGTGACAGAATGGCCACATCCTGTCGAGCAGGAGGTGCCTGCCTCTCAGTTGGCATGGCCAGGGCGGCAGTCTGCCCCCAACAAGCATGCACAAGTGACACAGACCTGGCCACGCCCTCGTGACACTGGGATGGGCAGGCACCAAGGAAACTATCCGGTGTGGTGTAAAACAGCAACACCAGCCTGCTAAGGATTTATAGAACTGAGATGCGATTAGGGCAACAGACAGCAGGATCAGACCACGAAGCGGTGCTCCTTCCCGTCGTGTGCCATGAGGATGACGTTGCGGTTGGAGGTCCAGATGAGCCGGGCCAGCCTGAGCGCGTTGTGGGAGCCAGGGGAAGCGGGCTGCACGGGGGGCACCTGGTAGGTTTTAATGCAGCGCAGCTGAGGCGCCGAGTTCAGCATACCGATGCTTCCTAGTAGCGATGTGTTCATCTGGAGGGACAGGGGACAGGAGAGCACACGTGTCATTTAGAGACCCCTTCTCTTTCATAGAGAGTGCTGCCGTCTCTTCTGGTTCGAGCATGCCTAGTCACATTCACCTCCACAGGGCTCCTTCCGATGGGTCTGAACTGTTCTGATGCTGTGACTGTCCACACAAACGCCTAGAGAAAGTTAACTCTGTGCTAGGAGCTGACAGCAGGGGAGCTTGCTCCTCTTGAGGAAGGAACTAAATCACTCCTGTTAATAAAATGGTTCAATTAGACAATACTTGGAAATTAAGGGTATTTAAAACAGGTACCTTTTCACTCTGACAACAGTGCTCAGTGCATCCCTGAAGGATGAGTCAGTGAAAACAAATTTTAGGGTTACAATTAGGGCAAGGATATGAGGAAAAGTTAAAGTATAAATAAAGGTGATACGTTACTGATCAGAGCTCAAAACTCAACCCTGAGGCCCTATCACCAACACCTTTGATCCTCACTTGCTTCTTAAAAACAGGCTCTGGAAAGCTGATTATTTTGAAAGGAAAAACAAGTCAATATCACCTCAGTGCCTGCTAAAGAGATTATATTTTCCTTAGGTTGTTAACAACACCTTTTTATCAGTTGTTGATTTCTGCTTTTCGGCAGTTCTTCTAGATTTGAGTTAAATTTAAATGTTCTTAATCCATTCACATAACTGAAAACATGGAAACTATGAATCATGACTAACTGTGTCTGTATTCAGGTCAAAATGCTCAATATTGAATTGTAGTTATCTAAGTGAACTGTTTCCAGAGGAAATGAGTCTAAAGGTTTCTTTAGATTCCAAGTATTCCTTAAAATGTTTTCACTATGTGTCACGTGTGCTATCATAAGCCACATAGAAAGCATACTAAAAACCATGGAAACACCATGGAAATGGCGTTTTTCCCTCTGTACTAGTTTTGTTTCTGATTCTTGCCAGTAGAACTTCTTATCTACATGCACAAGATGTTAAGGACTTGGGTGAAACATGCAGGTTACGATCCAACATACAGAAACGGTTGATATGCGGACCCCTGGCAAATCCCAGGACATGCACGACACGTGACTGCGCTTCTGCTGATAACATGGTCTGCATGTGGATCAGCGCAGACTCCAAGCCCTTCCTATTCTCAGCCCCTCTCAGCAGCAGGACGGTGTCAGAGGGCGTAAATCATGGCATCTCTAGCCGAGTGTGCGCAGGCCCTGCTGACATTTTCACAATTTAAATCATCTTGAGTAATAACCCTTTTAAGATGACTAATGTTACTGATTTTCCTGCATTAATAATAGTGTCGAACAGAACACAGAGGTGAAAAAAAATCACTAGTGTACGAGGTCACATTTTAAAATCAAATGTAGGGTTATTGTTAACTCTTTCTATTAAAGTTTAGTTCTCACTTAAACCAGGCACACCCTTGCTGTCACTCTTCCGGAAGCCTTTTTCCCATGTCCAATCCTGCCTTCCCTCCCTTAAAAGTCCACAAAAGGCAAAAATCAAGGCTTTCCAGCTTCTGGAAGTTCTCGAGTAGGATAAATATATCAGCTTAATTTGATAGCTTTCACTTCTATAAAAAGTAACAGTATATAATTTAGTCTTCTAGAAGAACAGACCCAAATGATCTAGAAAACTGCTGGTTAAAATTAACTGGCCTCAACCAGCATACTGTGCTTTTTAAAAAAATTTAATTTCTCAGTTGATGAATAACTACAAAGTATTTTTTTTTATAGATTTTCTGTGAAAATATGTAAGAAGCTTGATTTCTGCGGTGACTCCAAATGCAAAGGGCATATAGCATGCTCAGATACATTCTCATTTTACTTCTTTCTTTGCAATTTAGTCATGTGCAAGAAATGTGTGCTAACGGGGGGAGAGGAAGAGGGCATTGTTTGGAAATGCTCTATGGATGGAAAGATTGTCAGAAAAGGTCATTACTGTATCTGGGTTCCCCTCATAGCCTGAGTCATTCCCTATTTTGGATCAATGTCTTCAATAAAGTCAAACAACCTTCCCGCTTCAGTATAGGGATCTGTGCAATTCTATAAGGTCTGAAACTGCTATAATTGCAAGCACTTGGAAAGACTAAGATGCTCCTCTCATTAAATTTTGTTGCTTCTCAGATCATCCTTTCTCTGTGATCTGGATGAGGAAGGGAGCTGAGTAGGGGTGACTTATTCTTTCTATAAGCTCAGCCAAAGAACTCTCACTGACTGAAACAATTGACAATGTTGTTATTCAACATTAAATGTTTTTCTTCACGGAAAACTGGATACAAACCATGCTAAGCCAACAGCAACTTAAACCTTGAGTCAGTGAAAATCACACGGAAGTGTAATATTTAGTTTTTTCCTGACCACAAAGATATGAGGCCAATATGTGTAAAATTCAAATACTGTAAGTATAAACAAACAAACAAAGACCCCAAATCTCCCAAAATCTCTGACAATCATTGTGAGTATTTTGGTAAACAACATTTCAAACTTCCATAAATATATATAGAGAAAGACAGAGAGGGAGGAAAGAGAGAGGAAGAGGCGGTACTAAGATTTAAGGAATATTACCTAGAGAGTCATATTAAAAGGTAGCTTCACATAAGCCAAAGAAAGACGATTATTATAACTACTTTTGCTCATTCATAAAAACTAAATTTAAAAAAATATGATATAAAAGGTAGAAAAGTGCCTATTATGGGCTAGGCACAAAGTAGGAAAGAATTTAATGAGAGGTGGAGAGTAGTAGGAGAAGAAAGTGCAGATATGACCGAAGCATAATATATACATATAAACAAATGCACAGTGAAACTCAGGAATTTGTACAGTTATTATGCACTTATAATAAAGGTATTTTTACGGGCTACTTTTTCACCCAACAAAATGTTGAGGACAACTTTTTGACATTAATGACTACAGATTTACATCACTGTTTTAAAATGGCTGATAGTACTCTACTATATGATAGAGTAAAAAAATAAAACCAATATCCGTCTAATTTATTATTAGCAGTCCTGAAAAAAAAAACATTTATTTATTGGACCATATTAGTAAGATTTCAATGTGGGAATTACTAATGTGTTCACTACCAAAATATTCTTGCCAAAACACCAATAGATACATTGAATAAAATACTCCAATTGTAGGAATGCAATGTTAAAGAATGACAAGGTTTGAAAGATTACAAAATCACATTATTCATATTAGCTGAGTATATAACTAAAATGCAACTTTGGCTTTTCCTTTCTTTCAAAAATATCATTTACAAAACCAGCTCTATAAAGATTATTTTCTGAGCATAGAAATACACACAGATATAATTCATCAAAACAGGAAATGTTTTGTGCATACAACCTTTTACTAAGTCTCACCTGAGTAATTGTTCAACCAATATTTCTCATTAACACTCATTTCTCGGGCTGGGGATTTACCTCAGTGGTTCTGGCGCCTCCCTTGCAAGTGCAAGGAGCCAGGTTCAATCCCTGGTACACACATACAATCCCAGGTGTGGAAACTCACACCCAACAGCAATCAGAACCACATACCATAATGCCCAGCATGGTGGTGCATGCCTGTAATCCCAGCAGCGCTTGGGAGGCAGAGGCAGGAGGATTGTTGTGAGTTCAAGTTCTGAGCTCAGGTCCAGCCTGAACTATAAAAAAGCAAGACCCTGTCTAAAACAAACAAACAAATGAACACTCATTTCTCACCAAAGATTTTAATAGGTGATAGTTTAGCAAGGCTGTGCATTAATATGACCTAAGTTTTCAATATATATCACAGTAAATTTACTGAAATATATAAAAGTGCTCTACACTTCATTAGAACTAAACAATATATATCCAGATAAATCAGCCTTGACACTGTAGGGAGAACAGCAATAGATCTAACACTTCTTTCTAGACACTCCAATTCAAACAGAAGACCATTACACTTCCTCAACAGGTTTCATGGTATATTTTTGATAAAGCCCAAATGGCCTGATTCTGTGTCTTATACTTAAGTATCTGAAAGGACCTGGGTATAATTTCAGCATTCTGCACCTTAAACTCTGATGCTAGCTTGAGGGGAAGAAAAGTCCTAGTGTTGCCTGAGTTGCTCTATTGCTCCAGCATGTGGATATGACACTTGGTGCAGATGAGCCTAAAAATGAAGGGCCACACTGCACCGAATCGTGCACAGAGCCAGCCAGGCCCAGGCCCAGATTTGATGCACTTGGCAAAGTCCAGCAATGATAAGAAGAAGTGGGAAGAGGAAAGAAGGGATCTCACTAGGAACATCCACTGAATGATCTTGATCTCTAAAGTTAAAAAACTCAAACTTCTAATTACAATCTTACCAAGGTGTTGAGCAGAGATTTTGATGGAAAAAGGATGATTTTCAAGAGGATGAATACATGTATCCCATAAAACACTTAAAGATCTAGAAAAGGGAAGAAGAAAATTTAACATGCAGAAAATTCAGGAAAATCCTGGAAAAAGTGTCAAATCTGACAAATGTTGGGGAAATTTCTTTATACAGTGAATGCTATTTTCTTACCAAAAAAGCTGACAACAAAGGGGAAGTTTAGTGTATCTGCTCCAAGAAGGAAGCACGGTAGAACAAAAGCTCCTTAAAAGCAGCCCATCTGATCTCCATGTGTAAAGCAACACACTCCATAGGTAAAGGCAACATCAAATGAATAGTGTTTTATATAAATACTCATCCAAGATTCCAGAAGAGCAGGAAATCTGCATCAAAGTACAGCTGGAATGATGACACAGAGACTATTGTATTGGTTCCCAGTAGAAAACAAGCATCATTAGGTAAACTCTTGAGAGAATAATTTTTGGAAGAGTCCAGTTATGGATACTTAGTGGACTTCCAGAGAGATTTCAGTTATAAATTCCATCCCTGTGGTTTTACCCACTGAGAAAAATGAAGATGGGTGAGATCTCTAATGGAAGGAGTTTAATATGAGCTAATTAAGATGCTGGAGATATATTCTGGAAGAAATGATAATGAGAAAATAAACTAGAAAACTAAGCTAGATTAAAAAGTAGAAAAATCTGTGACAGATTTTGAACTTGTCATGCTTTAATAGCATGTTGTTAATTACACAATTTATTGTATCTGTTTTACATTTTATTAGCTATTGATTTTTTTATATCATCAAATTGTTCTGAGGGCTTGTTTAAACTTTTATTTTTAGCTCTTAAGGCAATATGCTGAATCTTATACAACATACTTGGGTCCTAAAACAATTAAAGTAGTAACAAAATTTAAATTAACCCTAGGGAACTTGGTAATATTTAATTTTCTGTAAATTATTAGAACTAAAATAATAAGGTAACAAGAAAGCAGACAGTCTGGCAATTAAGCAGTGAGGATGAAACACTGTAAATAGTAGTTGCTCAAAATCAGTATTCATGTTAATCAGAATTAAACATAAACAATCTTACGAACTATTCAATAAAGACAACAGGATTTTTTTAAATGTTTGGAAAACTTGGGAATTTAGAGCAGCATTTTGTGGAAAATTTAGAATGCAAACAAAAATAAGATGCTTTAGAGGGGACATGAAGCAAATACTGAGAAACCCTCTGGCAGTCTTATGTCCTACCCCGGTAAGAGTCACTGAGGACCTCACTGTCTGCGCAGACAGCCAGCCTGTGGAGGCTGCCCCACCTGACTCCTTCCAGGTCAGGCCATCACAAGTGCAGCACCTGTGCTGCCACATCTGCCCTTCTGCAGGATCCCCCAGGGCTCAGGTGTCTACCACTTTCTGTGGAACGCCTGCCCACAGCCCATCCTCACCTTCTCTGCCCTGTGGCAGTCTATTCATCTGGGTCTCCTTCAGACTGAAAGGTCTGTGACTGCAGCTGCCCCTCTTCCCAGGAGCTACCCTTATTCTTGGCACCCTGAGGGGAGGGCCTGATACACAATCAGCAATCCATAAACACTTTCTCTTTGTTGAAGGGAGGGCAGATAAGTAGGAAAGAGGCTGGTAGAGAGACTCAACAGGAAGATTTTCCCACCCAAGCACGGCATAAAGTATATACTCAAGTCCCCGCAGCATCTAGTCTTACCTGCCAGAAAGAAATGTGACTGTCAGTGTTTGAGTAGGTCGCGAGATATCGTCCATCGGGAGCAAAGGCCACTGCAGTGATTGGTCCCTTATGTCCGTGGATTGTCTGAAAGAAAATTCATAGGTTATTAATGGCAAGCATTCCAAAGAACTACTACACACAAGGGTACATGTAAATGCATCCATACTGAACAAATTTATGTCATGGATATTAGATATGTTGTTTGGGAAATCAGGTTAGGAAAATAAGAAATGCAACCAAAGTTGTTTTGCTATATAATTAAGGGCTTTAATTTTGTTCTGAGGAATGGACCTATTTTCTAGTTGGGGGATAGTCTTGTGAAGCATATGTACTATATATAACCTATGTAAAACATATATTAATAGGTGAACAAATGTTTTAATTCATTTAGGTCCATTACAAGGAAGAATTTTGTAATTAATTAGAATGACAAGAAACTGATCACCAACATTATCCATGAATATTGCTTATCTGAAATGAAAAATAATCCAATATAGATCACAACAGCCTTGATGTGGAAGAAGTTAAAGACTGTAATTTCAACTTCTTAATAATCACACATTTTTCATGTCTTGTGCTTGATTTTCTACCAATAACCCTGTGTTTAAATGCATATAGTTGCAATTAGTAAACATATATACATGCATGTGTTGGGCACACATATAAATCAAACGTTATTAAAAACAAGTTAACAGAGATAGTTTTGAACCTTTGTCAATAGCTATCATTGATTTAACCATGAATAATAAAAAGGAAGTTGTATTTTAGACTGTCTTTGATAAAAGGTCCTTCCTAATAAAAAATATCCCCAAGTCTGATGACATGAATAATTATAGAAAATAGTGCACACTAAGCAAAACAGCATTAATATTGTATTAATCTCCCTATTTCAACCTTTAAAACCACACCTCACAACACTGACCGACACTCAGTTGACCTCACAGGCGTAGGTTGGTCTCTCCCATTGTCTACAGAGTAATGAGGAAATGTGTGCCTCACATGGAACTGGAATTAGGATGGCCTGCTTCCCTCTGTAATTTGTGACGAACATATGGAAAACTTGAGCATCAGTGGGGGCCTTAGGCTTATTATATGATTCAGCCCCTCTATACTGTACCATGCGTTTTAGTAGGGGTTTTTAATAATTCCTACCTGAAGACTAAAATGAGAAAGAAGGCAGGAAAGAGGAAGAGGGACATAAAGCAATTCTTTCTGCACTTAATTATTTCCAGTCATCTGACATTCAAGGCATTGTGGGGTCCAAAATGATGCCTATTTTCCAACATTCAAAGAAATGGTGTTACATCGGAAATGTAGGCTTGGCTTTACGAAGGGAGATGGCACTAATCTGAGCCACACTCCCTGGGTTTAGCTCTGAGCTTCTCTATGTAATAACTGTGGAACTAGGGCCACAGCACTGAAGGTAGTTTACTTCAGAGGACTGATGTCTATAATTTAGGGATGTTGATGATGATGGCACTGCATATATATATATATCTCAGAGATTTGGATAATTAAAGGACATAAAACATACATAGCACTCTCCACAATGTGTGACACATAAGAATTTAGTTAATGCTACTGACACTTTTATTATTCCTGCTTGCTTAGAAACAGCCAAATGTGAACAATCACATAACTCAATTACTTGAGTGTACTGTTTTACACCCTCCCCCCAAAGCAGGAACCATTTATTCCCAGATCAACAGCACTCAGCATACTAGGTTGCTTAGAAACAGACTTCCGGCTGACATTTTATCAGACACATATGGCAACTAGCCATGGTGCTAGCCCACAAATGTGCTAAATTAAGCAATGAGTATGCCTACTGAGTAACTCTTACTGGAAACCAGCTAAACATTAACTACACTAGAATGAAAATTATTCTAGACAGGGAGAGGAGATGGAGGGGGCTCGACCAACTAAATGGGGAAACTGGCCACTCCCACTTATAAACTGTAGGTTGGTCTCTCTCTCTCCTTTTTTTTTTTTTTTTTTTGCAGTACTGGGGATGGAACTCAGGCCCTTGTGTTTCCAAGGTAAGCAAGGTACCATTTGAGCTAAATCCTTGGCCTGGTCTTCTCTGTTGTAAGACCAGTTTAATGGACTCACTGGGTAAGAATTTTATTTTTTTAAAATCAACATTCAGATCTGCAAAATATATAAAATTCTGTTGGGTCAATCTACATCTAATTTTTGACTAAGATAGCTGATTGGGAAGACCTTGATTTATAACAGAGGTTGTAAACAGCAGACCTTTAAGCTGAAACCAAACACTGTACATATTTAGTTTGGCCTGCAAAAATGTTAGTAGAAGCCCATGTTTCTACTTCATCCCATCTCATGTAAAAATCAGGATTTCTAAGCTCTCCTAAAAGCCTGGAGGGCACTGCAATAACAGGCCTTTGTTCACACGTGGCAACATCATCCACGGCTGAGTGGAGGTCATCCCTTCCCCCAAGCATTTGCTTTTCACTTCACCAGCTCTGCACAGACACATGGAAGGCCTGGCTACCGTGCTGGCTAGCTTGCCCACTTCCTGCCTGCTCCCTCATGGCATTTACAGCAACCTTTGCATTACAAATGTCTGATTCAAAATAGCTTTCACACACTCTGGGATCCTAGTGGCATCTAAACTTGTGAGTGGACTAAAAGTTCTTCTAAGGAAAACTGGCTCTTCTTGAAACACCGTGGCCCAATTCTGAGCAGAGGGAGATTGATCTTTCCTCTGGAAATTGGGACTTCAATTCCAAAACAGAATGCAAAGCTTACATCCTTCAGATTAGCATCCTTCTCCAATCAGCAGTCAGGATGTAATTCACGTAATTTAAGAACATAATAGTGAGCTGAAGATAAACCAGCAGGCTCTAAGGATGTTATATCCTGTGAACCTGCCAACACCCCTTTCTGCCAGGCTGCCAAAGTTATTCCTGTTGTAAAAGCACAGAACCAGATACAAAGGAACCATATTTCCTTCTTTGGAATAGTCTTCACTATTTTAGCCTCTGACTTTGGCTTACTGAGAGCTGCTATTTAGAACATTCACTTGAAGGACACTTGTGCACAAGCCGTTCATTGTTATCTAGTGTCTCTAAACAGAACATCCTAGGAAATAAGTTTACTCTGGAATTTTCTACAACAAAAAATGTTTCTCTTTCAAGCTAAATGTCATTGATTTCTTTTGTCATGTAACAAGGATTACATAATCTAACACGTTTGTTTTTCTGCCAGGCAACTCAGAGTAAAATTTATGCTCACTCGGTGTCTGGTAATGAGTATTTCTACTCTTTTTGCTCATCATTGTTCTGTTTTCCTCTGCTGTTGTTGTCTGACTACATAATGAGTTTGATTGTAAGAGTTACTTTAAGGACTGTTTTGGACAAAGGGGTATTATATTTAGGCCAGATGTGTGCATGTGAGTAGGTTCATGTATGTGTTCACAGATGTGTACAAATACATACACATACAAATAACTGCCAGGTCCCCCTCAGGGCTGTCTTTTGAAGCCACCTAAAGAAACTCACAGAGCACTGATGGTAGCTGATGGACAGATCTGTTGTCTAATAAGCAAGCAAGTACCACTCCTGTAGCGCAGGGAAGCTCACCATTTTAAAGGGTTTTTGTGCATCTGGGTTCATTACCATCTCAGCCTGAGAGGTGCTTCAGCCCTCACTGTAATGGAAATGCTGCCATTGTCTTTTGCTTAGACTCTGAACTTCTCAGATCTGTACAGCCACCACCTGAACTGACTTTAACCTCTACTCTGGCTTTAGATATGCAGCTGCGCAGGGATCCCAGCTAACTTGGAAGTGCTTTGTGATGAGGCAGACCCACTGGTTTGGATTTCAAATGCTAGACTCTAAAGCCATTTTCAATAAAAAAAGGTTTGGCAGACTGCATATGCGAATAGATATCATGTCTCATTATATTTTTAGTCAAAGGAATTGCTGTCTTGAAAAGACAGAGATGGAATATAGAGAAATTAATCTAATTCAGGAAGTGCTATGAACAATAAAGGAAATCAAGCAATTATCCCTAGCAGGAGACAGAGTGCTGAATTCTTAAACACCCCCGCAACCCCTTCTATAGTGAAAGAAAAGGATTTGAAAGGCAGGATTAATAATGAGCAATTCTTACACTTATATGCCAGTTTTTAAGACACTTTCAGCCTGCTCTACAGAGAAATATAATTAGTCCTCTTGCACAGAGAAAAATATAGAGACTCAAATTTCTAAAATGGTTTGGTCAGTGTTGATAGAAACTATGGCCTTCTAGAATATTCTTTAAACTTGTTCTTCCCATGGTCTACCTTTTTCTAAAATTCTTGATAAATAAGCTTCTAAATGACAAGTTTCAGACTTGAATCCACAATATAGGACTCTATTATACCCCCTTCAGAGGTTGAAAAGATTAAAGGGAATAATTTATATTTATCTGTAGGACACATCATTTAAGTGCAGGGGGGAAAAAACTAACCAAACAAAACACCTTGTTACTTTCAATATAAATTGTGAAGAAAATAATTTCCAAAGTAAATTTTGCTGTCAGATATTGCTTTAGGGGAAAGGTCTAAAAAGTATAGATCAGGTATTCAAGATTTACTGAATTAAAGGGGGAAAAATAAACATAGATGGAACACTGAAAGCCTCAGAGTCTGTAGGTACTGAGATGGAAGCAGTCACTTTAGTTGTGTGTCTTCTAGGGGAGCAACCTGGTGGGTTTCAGACTTAAATAGGCAGGTTCAAGGGCATGAGGTCTGCTGAGCTGAAAATACGTCTCTAATGGACTGCACAACTCCTCTGAATGTTCTAAAAACTGCTACCACTTTACTGGAGGCCTCTTCCCTACTGTGTGCTGTGGTATACCCCAAATGAGCTTTCATGGGAATAAGTACGATGGGTACTGAGTTCAGAGTGATCCTCAAATGTCTATTTGTATAGGGAGGCAGAAAATGGATTGGAAAGTGCTAGATATTCAGGAAAGTTAGTGTCCAGGGAGTGAAGGCAGAGCCCTGAAAAGAAAAGGGGTAATTCCAAAGACCTACAACTCCGGTCTTTTTCCTGATGTTGAATCCACTGAATGATGGCCAACACCAGCATGCGCAGGTTGGGATGAGCTTCCTTCTGTATAGGAAGCATTCACCACAGATTGGTATCTTTTACATATTCACAGCTGCTGAGTCCAAAAAGGGCTGGTAAGGAGCCCTACCATCTGACCTGCATGTCTTCTGACATCCCAGTACAGAAGGCCACAGATTCCATGGCTGGCTGGCAGTGAGGTAACCAGCCAGCACTGAGAGAAAACAAAGACGTCCCTCTGGCTGACAGCTTTGTTTGTTAGGCAAGAGAAAGGCTCATCAAAAAAGAGTTGTTTTCAGAAGAGTTCAAAAGTTAAGAATTAATTATGTTCAAGAAAAAAAAAGTTTTTTCTATTCTCCTAAGCAACTAATTTGTGAAAATTTTATTAGATCGTTAAGGCTCATCTGTTCAAGGAAACAAATTATAGGTTCAGCAAATAGTTTAGGAAGATAATCAAATCATTAAAAAATAGATAATCTCATGTATGGCCCATTAAAAGGCTCAAGTGCAATCTAATTATCACTATGCGCTAAGCCTTCTCAAGCCTTTCTGTGCACAGGCTCTCCGGACCACACGCTGCCGCCAAGAGCATCAAAAGGTCACTGATCTTTACTGCATGTGGACAGGCCTGGACTGCCTCAGAGCAGGTGGGACAGATGAAAACCTTCTCTGTCTCCAAGCATCTCTACTGAAGATCCCCAAACACTCTCTTCTCCAAGTGGACCCTTTTCAGTGGTTAACAATAGCTGCTGCCAGGAAACTTTTGCTGCTATCAAATCTAAATCTAAAAAGTGACAGTTTTAGCCATTTCTTACTCTGTTCTCAGCAGAGGCGGACAAGTGTTGGTCACCGGTCTCTGGGTAATCTCCTTTGGAAACGTGAGGGCAATACAGCAAACTGCACCCTCTTTACTTCAGTTATTCTTTTCAGGATTAAATTATCTAGCGACTAGAATTTTTCCTTTTTTCAATTTTTTTTTTTTTTTTTTTTTGAGAGAGTCTCGCTTTGTAGGTCAGGCTGACCCAGGTGAGCCTGGAACTCAGCAATCCCTCTGCCTCTGCCTTCTGAGTGCTGGGATTACAGGGGTGGGCCACCATACCCAGCACTGTGGTGTGTGGTATCGATTGCTGGTGGGCATGAGTCAACATACCCCATACTGTTCAATTGAACCTGAACCCTTGCCCTTGTAAGGCAGGCACCAGAACCACTGAGCTAAATTCCTGCCCCCTGGAATCTTTCCTTTTATGCATCATTTTCCAAGTTTTAAAAAATAATTTTAGTGGCTATTCGTTAAACTGTTAAACTGAACTTTCTAATCCTGCCATCTTAGAGTTGGTATCTTAAGGTCATCTTACTAAATGATATCTCAAAATGTAGAATTTCAAACCAGACTGAAAAGAATTAACTCAGTACCAGAAAGAGATAGGATGTTATGGTATTTTCTCACAATGCTGCACAGGAGGCCAGCGCAATGCTCACATTTGCCAAAGTGGCAATGGTGGCTGACAATTAGAGGATAATTTACAGAAGTCCTTGAAATGGAAAAGGTGATGCAGTTACTGGTAGGCAGATGGCTGACATTCACCATGCTACCAGATTCCTTTAGGAGATCAAGATATGGACAGTGACCCAAGGGACAAAATCTCATGTTGGTGAGCAGACACAGGTAAACAAAGATTGTCAGCCTCTGCCTTATACTGTCTTCTACTATACTTCCCGAGATCATCTGTACTGACCATGCATTCTGTTTATCTTCCTGGAATAGACCCTTGCACACACTGAATGCTTCTTGATCTTCTCCTATTCCTTTCTGCCAAGTATCAACACTGAATTCATATCCTCTAGGTACTTACAAAGAGACTCATTTGTGACCATTAATAAAAATGTACATATAACGATGCTCTTAATTTTTAATAGTTTAAAACAAAAACAAGTTTAGCAAGAGTTTACTACAAAATGATTTTTGTTATTCTTGAAATAAGGGGACTAAGAGATGGAGGGAAGGGGCTAAAAAATTAGGATGCAATATGTACACATACCAATTCCCCAAGATCAATGTAATCATTATCTACTGCAAACATGTACTAATAAAAAATGAAATAAATAAAACCATAAGCTGATATATATGTACTGGTGTGCTAGGCACTGTAGGGAACCTGAAAAGCAGGATAAGAAGCCAAACTTCTGTGGTAAATACTGTGTCAGGTATTAGACTAAACATCTTTATATAAGCTCATTCCTTTTCTATCAACCTGATGAGATAAGAAGACTCTATGATCCTCACTTTATTGATAAAGAAACTGAGGCACAGAGTGGAAAAATAATGTGCTTTGATTAGAATTCTACCAGGCTGGCTCAAGAATCTGTTGTTTAGAATACTTCAATTTGACAACTTGAGTTTCATGTAAGTGGCACTATGTACATTGTACATTAATGCTCCTCCTAACTGACTTTCCTGAGTATAAGTGATGAGGATTTTCAGTGGTGCCTGCTGGTGCTTGGAAGTGGGCTCAGGTGGATCCGATGTGCCAGAGTATGGGAAGGGGTGGGGCCTCAGAAAGAGAAAGTGTTTATTTCCCGATCTTGGGCAGACCTTCTTCAATCCCCAAGTTATGTGAAGGCTTTCCACAGCCTAGTCTGGCCCAACCTCCTTTCTCATCATGTCTTGGTTCATTGTACTTTCCCTGCCCTGCCACCCTGAGAAGACTGGCAGAATATCTGCTCTGCCCAGACCAGAGGAAGCCCAGTCTCCCAAGGGGCCTCAGGTAGCCAGGAGATCACACTCTTGAGGGAGTGCTCCTTAGTCCATGCCACAGTGGTAGATGAAGGAAAAGTTTTTTCCTTGACCCAGCTTCTGCAGCTTAAATCTGAAAACAGCTGCCCTTTTTCTCTTCATTGGTAAAAAAAGATGCTGTGTTGGGTCCCGGACTCATAGGCTAGAGAGGGATGAGACTCTGTATCACTCTCAGCAGCTCCCCTCTCTGGTAATCAACACCTGAAGACTTCAACTTCCCACTGGCTTGTCTGTGCTCCAAAGAGACAACACCTACCATGAGAACCATAAATAAGCACATCATAAGCAAAAGATAATTATAAAATTAGAAGCCTGGCTTTCTCACTTAGACATGTAATCAGAAGCAAAAAATAAAGTGACAGTGGCGAATATATAATTGTACAACTCTCTAGTCTTTAAGATAGCCCATCTTGGGCTGGGGATTTAGCTCAGTGGTTCCGGCGTCTGTCTTGCAAGTGCAAGGATCTGGGTTTGATCCTCGGTAACCACATACAATACTGGGCATGGAAACTCATGCCCAGCAGCAATCAGTACCACATACCACAGTGCTGGGCATGATGGCTCACGCTTGTCATCCCAGCACTCAGGAGGCAGAGGCAGGAGGATTGCTGTGATGTGAGTTGGAGGCTGAGCTCGGGGCCAGCCTGAACTACAAAGCGAGACCCTGTCTCAAAAAACCTAAAAAAAAAAGATAGCCCATCTTTTCTCATTGGCTGTAGTATCTACTACATTTTAAGCACATAAGTCTAGGCACTACCCTTTGGTGCTTCTACAATGATTTTGAACAAAGATTTGAGGGTTGAAAATGGGTTGTTTATCTCTATAATTTTTTTGTCTTAATGAAAGGCCAAGACTGTGCTTTTTATTCACATTATGCCAAATCTGTATAGTAAGAGTCAGCCTGTTATGACAATTTCCAATCCAAAAGGAACTGGAAAATTCAACTAAATGAATTGAGTTATTTTCTATCACCATCTATTTGAAAAAAACAATACACATTTCAGGAGAAAAACATGTGGATTTGGTATCATCTTAACATCTTAATAGAAAACAGATTGGAGGATAAACATAATAAAGTGAGCTACCTTAAGTTTTATTATAAGATATAATGCCTAAGTAAATAGACTGTCTTTATTTCTTAAAATAGGTATAGCATTTATTATTCAGTTTAAGATACTAAAAGTTATTTATATGTCGTTTCAGAATAAAGTGACAGTGACAAAGAATACTTCAATATCAATATATTGATAATCTTTATGACATGCAATAGTTTTTAAATTTCCACCCATATCTAAGTAATATGAATCAACATAAATGCTCACCACTACTCATATAATTTAGGCTTTGCTCGTGTAATTCCTAATTCTTGAATCCTGAAGCTTATATTTTTATTGAAATTAATTATAAATTACCAAAATTTAAATGTTAAAAAACATATCATATACGCTAACATGTATCAGTAGTTTCTTACCAATCTTCCAATACAGTAACCACAAAACTTCTGTAAAAATCTGTGCTGGCTTTAGTCCACTTAACTGATAAATTTTCAGATTTAAAGAAGAAATATTCAACTAAATAGACAGTAACCTATCTATTAATATCCAAGCTAGTCTTCCTCTTTAATATTGTTGCACATAATCACGAGCTGAATGCATTCATGTATGTTTGTATGTACACACACAAACACACACACACACACACACACACGCACACACACACACACACACACACACACACACACACACACCTCTTCTGCTTTTCTATACCAAATATTTTGCAGGAAGCAGTAACTACAAAATAGCAAATTAAATTAAGCATTGGTAGTATTTTCCTTGTTGAAATGGTCAATTTTATAAAGGGAAGCCTTGAAAATTATGTTAGTCAAAAATCTCAAATATCACAACTTTCTAAGTTATTATATAATTATCCCCAGTTTTTGGTAATAAAATGACAGCAATCTATCTGTACTGTAAGACACTTAAATCCAAGAATGATAACAAGAAAATAAATGTGGTTAAGTGCATAATCTAAAAACATTTTTCATATAATTCAATATTTTAAAATGCAATTACAGTCACATGTAAAGATATACATGGATATTCAAAGGTTGAATGAGAATATGATTCAGATAAACATGGTTCAGCTTTAAAGGGATGATGAATAAAATATTATCAAACATTCATATTGCTGGTATGAAATAATTATGAAACACTATTAAAATATAAGTTAAATATGCTTCAGAGTCACAGAAAAAATTTTTTTTTCATATTTGGACAGATCCCAAAGTTGATATTTTTGGTAATTCTCTTATAAATCTAGTCAGACACATTCATGCTAGAAATCTTAAAATGAAGAGAATTTAATTTTTGGATTCTTATAACTATGAATATTTTGTTAAATACCCAAAAGATTTGAGAAAACAGATGAACATAAAATAGCTGAACATAAAATAGTTGTATATATATTTTTAAAAAATAGGCAAAAATATTTTAAAAGATAAGATTGTGCTGCACAAGTCAATCCCTACTGCTTCTCCTTGGGATTAACTAGGAAAATGAACCCTCTGGTTTATCTTTAAATCTTTTTGCCTGCATGTGGCAGGACTTCAGCAGACACAAGTCCACACTAACTGATGGCACAACAGTCACATGCGGACATAATGTTCAATGTGATGCCTCAGCATCTTCGTGGGTTCTGATTTGGGTTGAGGAAAGATGATTTTGCTGAATCATAGACACAGTCTTCACACACGCTTCTTCTCACCTCACCACTTGTCTGTCAGTATCCTGGCTGCACCCAAAATTGCCTTACCCAGATGGTACTAAAACTCTGAACTAGTTTTTTCAAAAACATATTTCAAAAGGCTTTAACACTTCAACTAAGATAAAAAGAGAAAATCTTTGAAAGTCTCAAGGAAAAATAAAGTATGACGTGAGATTCTAAAACATGTATATAAATGTCACCAGATCTTTTGGCTCATTTATTTTGAAAGACACAGTATATCTACTAATACACAACACAAGTTTAGGAAATCTGCACTTTATGTGTGGTTTATCATGCCTCTTCATCTCATTAAAACAGAAAAATCACATTAGCCTAGAACATAATATATTATTGTTTTGTATGACAGGTCTATTTGTTTTATTACAAAATGCCAAGTTACAAAAATATAAAATTGATCCCCTAGCTTTGATATAACATCTAAATTTTTCTTAATGTTAAAACAGTAATATTTATAACCAGTGCAACACTGCTTTTTCTCATATAGCAACCTGCATTTGCACATATTTTGGAGCAATTATTATGGAAAAATAATGCCAACAATACTTTGTAGCCCTCTGAGTTACACTTAAAACTAACCCACATTCACCTAATGTATTACAATTAGTCTTCATTGTTTTTATTTTTTCTACTTGCTTATTTGTAAAATAAGGATAGTACCTACCTCAAGGGATTAAATATTTCTTAGTAAGTGTAGTTAAAAATGTTTCGGGAGCTGATTATGCGCTAAGGCAGGCGCAACTAAGGCACACATGGTGCAGTGGGCTGTTTGTATCAATTGAAGCTCTAAAAGAGCTCTTCACCAACTGGACTAGAGCCTGTGCTAGACACCCAAGTACAAAATGAGAGATGATTCTTGCCAGAGAATCTAAGAGAGGAGACCAGTTGACAGTAGACATCTATTATATAGTATAATAAATGATCTAACAGAAACATGCATAAGGTGTTATATAAACATATGAATAAACAGCAATTTCTCTTCAGAGGTAAGAAAGTCAGTACGAGAACAGAAAGACAGTAGAGGTTGAGTTAAACTTTAAAGGACTAACAGAAGTTGAGCAGAAAGACAAGTGAAAGCTTATTTTAAATTTATCCATAAGTAGCAGCCAACTTATACAAAGTGAAATGAGAAAGGCATCCAAGAAAACAGATCAGCACTATTGGGTCATTTTACCTAAATAAGTAAGTGAGTAATACTTGATTTTATAATACAAACAAACAAACAAACAAAACAAACAAACAAACAAAAAACCAAAAAAAATCCCCATTATCTTCTTTATCCAGTCTCCTGTTGATGGGCATTTGGATAATTTCCAAGATTTAGCTATTACAAACTCAGCTGCTGTAAACAAGGGTGCAAATATGTTGCTGTAATGAGTCTTTTAATTCCTTCATGTATATATTTAATAAGGAAATAGCAGGGTCAAATGGGACCTCTAAACCTAGTTTTTTGAAGAATTTCCACACTGATCTTCACAGGGGTTGCTCTAGTCTACATTCCCACCAGCAGTGGAGAAGGGTTACTTCCTCCCCACAGCCCAGTCAGAATTTGTTGTTGGTTGATTTCATGATAGCAGACATTCTTTCTGGAGTGAGATGGAATCTTAGTGGTATTTTCATCTGCATCTCTCGAATGACCAGTGATGCTGAACATCTCATTATATGTTTTTTTTGCTGCTTATATTTCTTCATCTGAAAACTGTTCATTTCAGATGCTCACTTTTGAACTGGGTCTTTATATTTGCAGGGACTGATTTTTTTTTAAAGTTCTTTATATATTCTAGATAGTAGTCCTTAGAGAAGATTTTAATAAGATGATTAATGTTGATTCTTTCTACTAGTTCCCATGCTGCTGAGGTTTTATTCATTAAGTTTTTTCCTAATCCAAGAGTTCTACTTAAACTATTTTACAGCAGGTTTAGTATTTCTATTTTAATATTTAGGTCTCTAATCCACTTTGACTTTAGTGCATAGTGAAAGAGATGGATCTAGCTTTAATCTTTGCCATTTGAAATCAAGTTTTTCCAGCATCATTTGTTAAAGAGGCTATCTTTTCTCCATTGAGGGTATTTGACTTCTTTACCAAAGATGAGGTGGCTTAGTATATCTGGAATTGTTTCTGGATCTTCTAGGGTGTCCCACTGATCCCCGGGTCTTGAACTCTTGGTTTTTAGTTTCTTTTATTGAGACAGTGTCCTGCTGTGTTTTCTCGGCTGTTCTCAAATTCCTGATTTAACACTGAAGCCTGACTATGTCCACTTAACTCTCTTGGGAGTTGTCTAGGGTATCAGCGGAGTGTGCTTGTAGCTGGAGGAATCATGGAAACATGGGCTTGTGTACTTGCTGGTCTCTTCCTATCTAGTGTTGCTTCCCTTCTCTAGTTCCCACTTGCCACAAATGAAGCATCTTTCCGTGGCCACACCCTTCTACCATGATGCCTTAGAGTCAGTTGACTATTGGCTGTATCCTCCTGCAACTATGAACCAAACAGACTTCTCTTTCTTCAAGTTGTGGATGTCAGGTACGGTGTGCCAGAAGTAGCAAAGATGACTGGTACACCAGGGTCCACATTCATGCTCCTGTCTCAGTCAAGTAACTGGAACTATAGTCCTGTCCATCTGGCTCTACTTTTAAATGAAAAATTTCTAAACTGTTATAAATGTACAACTTATCTTTGAAACAAAGAACTTCGGGAGGAAGCTCTATAGTTAATAACATTATTTACATATATTTAAATTAGAATTAAATGTCTAATTCCAAAATACCAATGTCAGCTGCCAAAATGAACACTCTAATTTCTCTAGTTTTAACTTTACTTAAATTTAATCAGTTATCCAGAAATCACAATTTAGAAAGAAAAGGGGGAAGGAAAGAGTAAAGTAAAGAAAGGAAAGAACAAATTTAATGGTTAAAGAAGGAAACAAAGCTTATGTATATGGGGGTAGGGGGTTGTGGGGGTCAAGGGAATGAGAAAAAATGAGAATTAAGTCATGTCATGTACTGGTACAAATTCTCAATGTCAATTGTGATTGTAATGTATATATAAAATGTACCAATAAAATCAATTAAAAAAAGATTATTATAGGGCTGGGGATTTAGCTCAGTGGTTCTGGCACCTGTCTTGCAAGCGCCAAGGGCCTGGGTTCAATTCCCCGGTCACCACATACCATCCTGGGTGTGGAGAGTCACACCCAGCAGCAACCAGCACCACACACCACAGTGCCGGGCGTGGTGGCTCACGCCTATAATCCCAGCACTTGGGAGGCAGAGGCAGGAGGATTGCTGTGATGTGAGTTTGAGGCTGAGCTCAGGGCCAGCCTGAACTACAAAGCGAGACCCTATCTCAAAAATAAAAAGATCATTATATAATATGTTTAAGACTTTTCAACTGTAATTTTAAGAGACTACTGAGAGAAAATATTACCAAAAGTACAACTGAATTGTTATGTATTTACATATGTGTACAGCTACATACAACACACACATGTCCAGAGTATTTGGTTATTCATTTTGATATGCAGATCCTTCTTCAAAGTAAAGCAGAAGGTTTGACCAAATTAATAATTTATACAAACCTACATCAATGATCATAATCACCAATAGTACCAGTGATAAAAATTTCACTGATTTACAAACTAGAACCACAGAGAACCCCACCTCTGCCTGCCGTGTCCGAGTTATAAAAGGAGTGATGGGAAAAAATTATGTCCAAGATATAATGAGTACTTTGGTACTAATTCTAGCCATACACTTCATACCTAAACAAACATTCTCTAGTTTTATATAAAAAAATCATTTCAAAGCAAACCAAAGTGAATTAAATATTCTATCAGTGAGCTTAAACCTCCAGAGAAAGATCTACTTAATGTTCTTAAAGTGGGAGATACATTGGCTTAATCCTTTGTATCTTTAATGCAATCATATTGCCTAATGATGAGCAAAAGTAAAAGGCCAGTTCATTATAAAATTCAATATTTGGAGCATCAAACTCTTTAGCACTTAATAAGCAATTAATATTTGTCAGTGAAAAATGTTTTGGTAGCACAAGGTGAAGATCAATAACACAAGCCCACTTGTTGCCCTCTCTACCACTGACAAGCTATCCAAATAACTACAACCCTCAAGGGAAACAAACTGCTTTGATATTGAACTTACGTTCTCTGTAAGCAGACATGGCTTCTGTGAAATTGTTTGCTTATAATTCAGAATACAATTTTTTGTAATCTGTTTATAATTGCTCATGCATGACTTAGAACATTCCATGCCATACTACAGATACTTTAAAGGTACACTATGCATATTAGTTTTACTCATGTTTGAGACAAAAAATGCAAACTTGACTCAAAGCTCTCCAATTAACACAATGTTTCTTCTTAGCAATCAGTACAGCAGGGTTGTCTGGATACATTTCTGAAGGCTTCATGCACTATCGTCAACAAAAGTTATGTTTAAAAGAAACAGGACTTTTATTTACATTTTTCTTTGAAAAATACAGGGAAACTAAAAATTACCTATAATTTCACCCACTTTATTGAGTTATCTGTAATAAACTAGAAACTTGCATCTGTAATAAAGGTACTCTGACCCAGTAAATCTTAGTCCTTGGAATCACTATAAATCACCAGTACATATCTTTCCAGACTTTCTATGAGCTTGTCTCTTAAAACATAAAGTTTATCAATTTTGCCTACAATGAAGAATTTTATATTCCTCTGTAGTATTTTATTTTTTAAAAAAGTATTTCAATTGTTCTGAGATGAGATTTACAGGTGTTGGATCATTTTAAACGGTAAAGTTAAAACTATACCATTACTATTATTACATAGCAAGTTTATGCTTCTCCAAAGTCTATTTGCTGTAACGAAAAGAAAACATTATTAAACAAATATCAAGTTATCTTTATAGCTTAGAAAAGATAGACACTAATTGTTTTTATAAACTGATAAAGGGGACTGTTCTTTTAAAAATTACACCTTTACTTTATAAGAACAGATGGGCAGTTTAAATGTAAGAAATCCTATTTGTAGTCACTCTTCCCTTCCATTTGCAGTTTGCTAGTTTGCTAGCTTCTTTCTTTTTTCTTCTTTCTTAATTAATTACTTAATAATTAACTTATTTGTGGTACCAAGGATCAAACTAAAGCTTTGGTATTTTTTAAAATGTCAACATGCACTACAGACATTTTTACACACAGCATGTTATAGAGTTTCTATGTAAGCATGTGCCAAATAGGACTGCCTCAAGTTTTGGAATTCAGTTGTGTGGAACTCTGAACATATTTACCTATGGAAATAATGTCACAGATTGTGGTTAAGTTTCTACTACAGCTTCCAAAAGCCTGCAGAATTTCTAATGTTTGAGAATTTACCATGTCAGTTCAGTCTCCTAAGGAAAAAGCATTTTAAGGTCCAAGTCAGGCAACAGAAACCTAATAGTTTACTGTAGACACTACCCCTACTTTCTAACATTACTAGGTACATTTGGAGCATCTCTGTGCTATCAGGCTAGTGGGGTCTATGTGGCAGGTCAGAGAAATGATGAGATTAGTGGTCTTGACCCCCTAGATACAGGATTCACCCCAAGTTGTAAGCTAAAATCAGGGAGATGCTCATTTACCCTCCCTTGCACCTATGTTCCCAGGTAGAAATTAAATTATGAAATTAACAGTAAAGGCTAGGGAGAAAGTCTACATACATTATAGGCATTAATGATTCTGGGGGGGTGAAGTGTATGTCCATGCGTGTGTGCATGCATGAGTGTGTGTGTGTGTGTGTGTGTGTGTGTGTGTGTGCGCGCGTGCAGAGGGTAAAGTGAGGGACAGAAAGACCAAGAGAGTGCTGTATTCAGAACCTGCAACACAGTAAAGTCCTAGAGCAAGAAGAAAAAATAACTTGCCAGAAAAATTTAAAAACCCTCCACAATAGACAACACTTATGGTGCGGGATGAAACTGAGACATGGCATGGAGGGCAAATTAGGCTAAGAAAGACCAGGAACAACCTGGGGTTTTCTGTGAATATGCACCGACTATTAACTGTATTGTGAGGACTCTGAAACACAAAAAATAATATTTAAAAAATATTCACTGAGCCACATACAGTGGTGCACACCTGTAACCCCAGCATTGAGGGAAGCCGAGGCAGGAGAATTGTGAGTTGGTGCCCGCCTTGGTTAACTCAGAACATTGTATCTCAAAAAAGCAAACAAACAAAAACTCTATCAGCTATTGTATGATCCAAAACATGACTTAACTTTTCAAAGAGTTATTTTGTACTAAATTAATTTTTAGGTAGTTTGTTGTAATTATAGAGATTTTAAAAACTGAGTAATAATATAAGGCTTGATCATTTATATATAGATAGGTGGCTTACTTTTAAAACAACTATAAGCTGGTCATTTTCTCTTTGAATAATTTGAGTATAGTGTATTAACATGCTTTAAAAGTTAGTGAAAATATTCTCTTCAGATATGAGCAAAAAAAGGTAAAACATTCACCTCTGCATTTTCAGTATATACTCTATTTCAAATAGAAGTGTTGGTCTGAAGTGTATGTATAAAAATCATTTTAGTCTGGACTTCAAAATTTTTTTTTTTTACTTTTTTGAGACCAGGTCTCACTTTGTAGTTCAATCTGGTCCTGAACTCAGCAATCTTCCTGCCTGTCTCCTGACTGCTGGGAATACAGGCATGAGCCACCAGGCCAAGCACTGTGGTATGTGGTACTGATTGTGGGTGGGCATGAGTCACCACACCTGACATTGTTTTAGGTGGTTAGATGGGGATCGAACTCAGATTCTTGCGTTTGCTGCAAGGCAGGAGCCAGAACTACTGAGCTAAATCCTCAGCCCTGGTTTGGACTTCTTAGATTAGAAATAATCTTCATAAATTTTAAACATTAAAGAATCACAAAACACGGAAGTGCTAAAGATATAAGTTTATGATCAAGTTTGGATTCTATGAACACTATAATAAATCTATATGTATTGACCTTAGAAATGTCACATAAGTTTTTTTTTCTTTGATTTCTCATCAACTTTCACCAGTGGCAAGATAAAATTACAGTAAAAATGTAAGTAAGTTTTACTTGCATAAATACTGCACATCTGATTCTTTTTTTAAAAGTAAGATTTCTTTGCACTGATTAGAACTGTTTAGAAAGTGAATCGCATGACTCTTGATGGCTGCACATTCAAGGACAACAGTGAGTGACCGTGAACGGCAGTGTATAAAAATACATTCATCACTGAAATGGCGTGTGGCTGCCAGTCAATATGCGCCTTTCATTTGTTGGGAGGCTCTCCTGCTGCGATCCTCTCATTACAATTTGCTTTTACTTCCTGGGCACATGACAACTAGAAAATGAGGCAGCTTCTTTCTTGACCAAACTTAATCTAGAAAAAATGAGATGACAGCTGCAGTCATTCAAGTGTTGCAGGACATTTTACATGTGATTGTATATTCTAAATATTATATCACTAAATGTGACAGCCAACAAGTCACCTCACTTTCTCTCTCCATTTCACTAGTGAGGACTAGTGTTTCGGAAACAGAATATTTTTTGTTTATATTCCATTGATCTGTTTTTGCTAATTAAATATCTGTGGTACAGAATGCAGAAAGCACTCAATTTAGAGAAACATTACAGAACATGTTTTAAAGTTTGACTGTGGAAATAATTACTCCTGTCCTACATATTTATGATAACGAATTAGTCTCAGTAAACAGCCTATGTTTTTTTAGGATACAAAAATGGGTATACTTTCTTAGATAGTGCACTTCTACTATAGATATGTTCATATCCATGAAGCAAATTATAATATAGCTACAAGTTTACATGGCATTTACTATTTACATGGCATTATTTTAATATAAATATTTTTTGACCCAATTATTTCTGAATGTCACCAATGGCACCTCAGGACAGAGTACATTATTATATGAGCTGTGAAATCATCACAGAGTGCTGAAAACAAAAACAGCTCTTCCTTTTAATTTAAAAAATAGACGTACAGAAAGTATCATAGGAGAGGAAAAACAAAAGGGCTGAAACCCCAAAGAATAACCATAAGGCAAAGAAGTAAACATCAGAAATAATATCTGTTCTAATAATTGTCATTTTTATTTAATACAGTTAACTAGGACTAAACATTTTCTGTTCCAGTGTAAATGGGCCCGGTTTTCTAAATCTCCCATCTGGGATTCTGTCACTAGAAGTTTAGTTCTAGTTACTAATAAGAAACAGACTGAAATATAGGTTAGTAAATGAACATAAACACGATGATGTTAATTTAAATAAGCCAGACACAAGAAATTAGATGCTGTATGACCCCATTTCTATAAGATGGTAAACAAGGTAAAACCTCTCAACAGGAAAATCAGCCATTGTCAAGGTCAGAGGCCTCTCTGCAAAGAGACAGAGGACCCTTTCTGGTGAGTGAAGGGTATTCTGGACTGCGGCAGCGGTGACATGGTTCCACTCATTTGCTGTTATTCATCATGGATTGTGCTTTCAACTACTGTCCTTATTATATATGTACACTATAGCAGTTATGTACACTGAAGCTGTTACATGTAGGTTTGCAGAGAAAAATACATTAAAAAAGAGTGTTTTGAGAAATGTCTTTGTTGTTATTGCCTGCAAGCCTTGAAAAATGGAGATGCAAAAGGCTGGCTGTTTAGAATATGAGGCTAAACGGCCCGGAAGGCCTTTAGAGTTTTCAACAGGTATCAGTATAGAGTGTTCCCATGACGTCCCTTGGGAACCTTAGCCACAACCTCCCCTTTCTCAGTAAGGACACTTTAAGAACAGAAATATTCCTGGAAGTGTTCTCTTCCTTAAATCCTGGCTCATCATTCGCTAGCAGATTTGTGTATGACACAGTCCTTCCTTTTTCATATGAACTATACATTTTTGCTTGGTTCACAAGAGCATCTAATGATTCAGGATTGCTTATCCAAACTATTCTTAACTTTTTAAAAATTTTCAAGCCCCAAATCTAAACTTACATTTTCATTAGTAACTAGTCTTATATTCAATTTAAATGGTAAAAGATGGAGAGAAGTTAAAAAAAAAATCCAGGATCTATAAATATAAACTTTAAGCACTATAGATTTCATACCAGACATTTATTAAGATTTATTACACATAATAATCAGCATGGTGCTGGAACTCAATCAAGTTTTTATAAAATAATAAAGCCACATTTCAGGTATGTGTCAACATACAGTTCTAAAAGGGTATTTCTTGTCACTGCAAGCTCAGGGGTAGTGACACAGTTAATTAGCTGCTCTGTGAGCTTACCAGTTTTCTGCAAGCTAATCCTCCTCAAAAACAAAAACAAAACAAAACAAAAAAAAACCAAAAAGAACACAAAGCCACTAAGGAACAAAATGAGCAGGCCCAGCTAGAAAAATAAATCTGTCTGTAGAATACAGTACATATAATTAAAGCTACACCCAGAACAGGGCATAGAAAACAAAACTAATGCTCAATGAAGGAACAAAAAACTCACTATTTTTGTATCCTCCCGATCCTGAGACTGGGGATTGAACTCAGGACCTTGTACCACATCCCTGGCCCTTCTGTGTCATTCTTCATGGACACTTTCTTTATTACTCATTAAGATACACAGGAAATGAAACAACAGAGAATCAGGGAAATCAGACATGAAAAACAGCAGAGTACCACTATTCATTAAGCCTTCTCTCCTTGGCCACTCCATGCTATTCCACGACAGGCTTTCAGAATTATAAATATAAGTCTAGTTAATTAAATACAAATACTAATAAGTCTTCTCTTAATATTATACTTTACAAATACTGTGAAACATGTGTCCAGACTGCTTCCAGTCACAGAATATCTACTCTGCCAGCCAGCTAGGGCACATGTGCAGGTCCAGAAGGGAGGAAATTTGTCCTGGGGAATTCTGCTCCAAACATGAGTAAAGTAGTGGAAATTTGGCCACCCCCCAACACACACACACACACACTCAGAGAAGCTCCGGGGGCGAGGAAACACCCCTTCTGCTCAGAGAACTGCCCTTGGCAAAGCTATGGCTGGTCCCTCTTGTGCGGTTTCTGGCAGTACCCGCTCTGCCGTAAGTAGGTAGTTATCTGTTCTATTTTTATTCTTATCTGTCCTCCCTCCCTCAGGTATTGTCAAGTTTATTGTATGAACTAATAGTGTAAGAACTTTATCTTTTCTTCCTCAGTCTCAATTATCTTTCCTTAACCATTTTTTTCTGTTATAATATATCTGCATCTCTTCTTGGCTATCGACAGAAAATCTCTCCTGATTAAGTTTATCCTCAAGTCTACATCATTTTCCTGAACATTTCTCATTTTCGGAGGCACTTCTTTTAGGTATCTTGCAAGGGCTGGAATGGCCCAGACTAATATAGGAGCTGACCCTGTGGAGAAAGGCTGAAGAGTTTTTGCTTTCCTTCCCTTTATTTTAATCAACTTGGAATAAACAGTTTGAAAGAGTTCTATAGATTTCTCATTCTGCCCAACTAAAGTTTAATATATGATCACCATTTCAGACATACTTTTTTAACAATTTAGTTACTAAAATATTTATTTCTATCTACCCAACAACTACATATTCAATATTCCTATACTCAAAAACATCCTCCTTTGAACCCTAAATTCAAGTTTTTTCCTAACATAATATATATAAAACAAAGAGATCACATAAATTTTGAGGAATATGGAAAGACTTTGCATTTTATTTCCTTGTTATGAAATCTCACAACAAATTAAAAGATTATATTTTCATGATTTTGTCTCCCTGACATTCTCTGCAAATTCTTTTTTAATGTGAAACTTCATGAATATTCTCCTAACTCTAACTTCACACAAAGGGAATCTTTAGGAATTGGAAATCATGAGATAAATTATACTTTTTCTAAAACATTCAGATTGGTAATTGGGAAATTGTTGATAAAACCTTATTTTCTTCAGCTGGTAAGTACTATATTATACTAACAAGAACTCAGACCCTTGAAAATAAGGCCTTCAGTTTTCTCAGATATTTAATGCTTCTACATTTTAAAGATTTTTTTGTAAGAATATTTTCATTTATTTCTTTGTTGTAAAAGGCCACATTCAAATCTACACAAAAAATTATTCCTTGGGTGAGAGTAATGTCAGTACACACAACTTGGTATATTTTTAGTGACCTGTTTTTGTACAAGGACATTTTACAAACATTTCCATAGTCACATGCATAATTTGGTGATTATCTTATTGAAACAGACATCCCAGCTTCAACTCACCATTTTTAATATCATTCTATGTCAGAGAGGCTATAAAAGCAAACAGTAAGAGTAATGGAGTAATTAACTACTTAAAGGAGTAATGGAAGTTGCATGAGTAATTCAGAGCCACTAAGGCCAGTGGTTTCAAACCTGCTGATAAAATTCAATGGTTTCTTGTAGACAATTTGTTTCACATAAAGTAACTCCTACTTCCCTGTTTTAGGAGGGCCTTTGGATCTAATTTTATTAAATAGAATCTATAAAATCCTAAATTATGCCAATAATTACAGTGTCAAATATGCATTTGAGAGGATGGCAGTAATGAGCCATCACCACGCTGATGTCAAGTACTAGTCCTGGGAACCTATGGTTTAAACCCCACCTCTCGAGGTCCACGAAGGGCGGGAAGTACACAGAACCTAAGACACGTCTTCACTGCTCTGTGACAACAAATTTCTTTTGAGAAGTGACCTTAGTACTCTCTTTCCAGGTTTTAAATTGTTCACAGTAGCCAAATGTAGACCCAGGTGAGCCTCCCTCCTGTAGTTTTGATTTCCACAGATGTTAACAGAAAGTGACTGTAAGAAAGGTGACTCCTAACCCGTTCTTCCTCCTCCCTGTGCAGATCATCAAGGAAAATGGCTTCTCTGAGATTAGGATCAGGAAGAAGGTAAATTTTCAGCCCAGACACACATACACTTATCAGTTAATTAAGGGACACATGATCAAATAAAAGAACGAACTGAAAATGAGGAAGGTGGATTTTCTCTCCCAACTCTTTGAGCTCTTGTTAGAAGACTTGTCAACCCCACTGCTGCTGGCAGTTGTTTGCTCATCTGCTGGGAATCTAATTTATTCATTTTTTTTTTAAAAAAAAGCTGGAATTTGCAGGTCAGTCTAATGCCAGAAAGAAATCCCAAGGTAAATTATACATGAAGTATTTACAATTATTTTTAAGGTTTTGGTTATATTTTTGGGGACTGTATGTATATTTAAAAACTGCCATATAAGCAACTTTCCTTCCTCCTTTTCGTCAAAGTCTGTCTTATCTGCCCACACGGAAATGAAACCTTTAGGACAGTTCAGCACCACTCCTCCTTCGCTTTGCCAGGAAACAATGCACAGATATTTATAATACAAATGCACTGCTTCTCTAACTTCTGACTTCAGTCATTAACACCCAGCCTTATAAAGCTAATAGCATCCCTCCCCCAGTCTGAGCCTCAGGGAAATTCAAGAATGCATGTTGTCTTTTCAGCAAACACTATGGCTTTGGCTCAAATGTTTACAAGTGTGATAAACATTTATTCTTTTTCTGTATCTGCCACTACTGTGAGGTTATTGATCAAATCAGACTTGAAAACAGTCTGCCAGAGACCTCGGAGAAGGATATATGTTGTTTCTGAAAAGTAATTGCTTCCTTTCCTCTGAACAATTCATTGTTTATCTAGGTTTGTCTTAAATTTGCTTTTTTTTCTTTTTTAAGTCAATGCAAGACACTTTTTTTTTAAAATAAAATGTTCAGGAAATTTAAGATTTGAATTCTAAACTTTCACTAACATTACATTCAGGTGCACTGTTTCTGGTTAAGATTTTTCTTTGTCATTCTTTTTACATGAAGTCTGGAAAAGACAGGTTTTCTTTTCCTTTTTGTGTATTTGGAGGCAAATTGTACAGAACAACAAATTCTTTTCTACATCTCAGGTGAAATAGTGAGATGACTTTAAAATTAGTTTAAAGGTTTATGTGATCATTATAGGCTGAAAAGAATAATCAGAACTGACAGCAAAACCAAGAGCGCCGGGCTGCCTGTTTGTGCACTGGAGGTGAAGCTGAGGTAAGGGAAGCGCTGGACTCCGCTGGGCCGTCCCATCACTTCTGCATGTTCCTGCCGCCTGTGGGACTGCTCCGGGGTGGGCCACCTGCCTCAAAGCGGCAGGGTTACCACCTCTGCCACAGCACAGTTTCCCAGTCTACCAAGCAGCCTGATTTAATGTACCCTAGTGTGTACATTCTGGGTTGCATCTAATAATCCAAACTGCTACAGATTTTTATTATTTCAAAATTAAGAAATGTACTCTGTCTGGTAAGTCATCATAATGGTATTTTAGTTTTCTTTATGAAAAATCTGAATTTTAAATGTTTTCAGTGATTTCTGAACTATACAAGTATTTTAGAAGCCTTTTTACTTCTCCTTGCAGCTATATGCACCATAGATAATGATTTACTTTGATTTATTGAGTTTTACCTAAAAGAAACAAATAAAAACAAATGAAAGAAAATAGGAAAGAGCAGTGGTCAGCCCCTCACCAGCTCTCACGCAGAGAACAGACGCTGTGACCAGCTCCCTCTGAGCAGAAGCAGATTCTCAATCTGTGTGTGTTACAGGAGTTGTTTTGTACACGGAGGAGTGAGGTCGGAAGGAACCACACCCAGCTTCTCACTTAAGAAGTGGCACATGGTGATGGCCAGCTCCCTTTGGCAGTGCTCTCGAACTACTACTCTATTCTTTCATTTGAGATCATTACTCCTCACAAGCAGTGAGTGGTCGATCCAGCTACCAAACGTGCAATAATTCCAGCTGCCGGCTCTGCACAGTCTCTGTCTGTACAGCGCCCTGGACAAACTACCTCTCTACCTGCAGATCCGGCAGACTCCATGACAGCGCTGGGAACAGCACCTGTGGGCATGTGCACAGTACAGTCACCCTTTCCGGGGGTTCGGTCCTGACAGCTGATGGAGGTGGCACCTCGGGGAACAGTGGGAGGCAGAAGATGAGAGAAACATGTGAGTTAGGAAGAACGAGGCATGGATCAAAAATAGATGATCTTGGATATGACTTGAAAGAAAGTTATGATTTCAAAATATTCCAGTGGTGTTTACTGCACACAGCATGAATTATGCTTGGAATATAATTTTTAACACATGGTAGAGGCAGTTCCAATAGTATACAGGTCTGTCTGCAAGTCAGACCCCCAAGTGCAACAGGGGCTGCACATTCTGTAGTCCTTTATGATACGTGTAAAACAAAGCTGAGAATTTTATACCCTTAAATCTATCCACTTTGAACAGGAACTCTACCATGGAATTCAGGTATAAATATGTTTCCAAGGAAACTGTCAGGAATCAGAAAAGAGGAGCTTCCTCCAGGCCTCTTGCACTGCATTTATCCCATAAGCACAGGTGGACACTAGGCATCCAGCCATCCCCTTCAGACCTCAGACCCTTTTACCAGGCTCAGAAAGTACCGATGGGAGAATTCTAAAAGAAAGTTGTTTTTGTCTTTGATAGTCTAGCTTGTATTATTCAGTTAAGATAAACATTTGATTAGTAGCTTCAAAAAAAGGCTAAATCTTTTTAGCAACAAATTAAAAAATAACAAATGCTGGCGAGGATGTGAGGAAAAAGGAAGCCTCCACTGTTGGTGGGAGTATGGACTGGTACAACCACTGCAGAAATTGGTGTGGAGATTTCTCAAAAAACTAAACCATTTGACTCAGCTATTCCTCTTCTCTGTATCTTCCCAAAAGAATTTACAGCATCATATCACAGTAATAGAGCCCCACACGTTTATAGCAGCACAGTGTATAATAGCTAAATCTTAGAAATAGCTCAAATGCCCGTCAACTGATGAATGGATAAAGATGTGGTTTCTTTATATAATGGAGTACTACTCTGTCATTAAGAAGGATGAGCATCAGACATTTATAGCTAAATGGACTGACCTTGAGACTGTGCTCTGAAGTGAAATAAATCAGACACACTTGTTTAAATATCACATTCTTTGGTATGAGAACCCAACAGTGGAGATGAAGACTAAAATGTGTAACAGGTATTGGGAAAGTGGAAAATAGGTTCAAACAGGAAGGAAAACAAGGGAGAAGAGAGGTGAAGAGGAGGAAAGGACAAGAAAAACAGAAAATACAAGGAAAAAATAAAAAATTTTTGTACATAGGGAGAGGAACAGGAGGAGGGAGAGGAGGGATGGGGAATGGGGCAGGATGTATAGGTGCAAATTCTCTGAAGATGACTTTATATATGCCTAAAATATACCAATAAATGTCATAAAATTATAATAATTTCCCAATTTAATTCATCTGAAAAATACAATTGTATCCTGAAGTACGTGTTCAAAATGTATTAATAAATTGATAGCTACCTCCTAGAAACTTAACACTAGTTAGCCTATGTACATGTGAACTTGGTAAAATCCCTCCTACGGTGCCTTTTTTGATATCAGGGATTGAACTCAGGACTTGCATGTGTAAGGCAGGCACCATAACCACTGAGCTAAATCTCCGGCCCAAGGAAACGAGGGCTTTGTTGGTTTTGTTTTTGTTTGTTTTTTTGCAAGGCAGGTGATGGAGCCAGCGAGATAAATCCTGGGTACCTTCCTACCATATGAAGCCTAGACTTCGGAGGTCCCAGGATGAAGACTACCTCTGCTTAGGGGTTTGGAAGACTTGAATATGTGCTAGAGTAACATGAAACTGAATTTTTTTTTCTCACATAATGGTTACTACAGAGCATAACTCATTAAAAAAATTTACTAACACAAGCTACAAAAACCCTTGTGCTTTGTACTTTAAAAGCACAGGGCCACCCAGGCATAGTGGCACAAGCTTGCAATCCCAGCACTCTGGGAGCCTGAGGCAGGAGGGTGCCAAGTTTGAGCCCATTCCATACAGCTTAGCAACCCAGTGAGACTCTGTCTCTTAGATAACTAACTAAACAGAATGTAGATCTGTGCTGCCAAAGGGAGGGAAAAAAGACCCTACTAAATTATATATTTGCAAATGTAAACATTATCAGCTAGGCTTCGTAATAGTTTATAATTAAATTATTCATAGAAATCATTAGGAGTGGCAACAAGAAATATTCTCAAGACTTGAGAACAAATTTCTATCCTTAAGATGAAAATTCTTGAGTGGTAAAAAACAGAGTATTGAAAAAGAAAAAAAAGAAATGCTCTAACAATTTCCATTTTCTTCAACAGACATTTTGCATGACTTTACATAGTCATGGGAGACAGAGACATTTGTTCCATTTAAATCAACCTCATGAAATACATGACAGATGGGCAGGCAACAGTCTGTCTCCCCGTGCACTTGCCCTGCCACTGACTGACTGATAAGAACCCATCCGCCTGGTTCCTGCCACATGTGTATCCTGTCATCTGAAGATTATCCTGGGAGATGGCTGACCACTTCTCAGGAATACACCACCCCGTGAAAGGACTTCTCATACATGAGGGTGACAGGACTCCCCTCACCAGCACACACCACATCCCCCACCTCGCCCTCCACAGAAGCTCCCATCCTGGCCTGGGGCTGCACAAAAGTGTCCCATTAACACGCTCAGAAACCTGAACAGAGTTAAAAGCTGCGAAGGCCTATCCAAGAGGCTGAGGTAAATTAAGACACATTTCTGGTTTCTTTTGATACAAATTCAATCTTTAAAGAGCCTTTTACTCTAGACATGACATCAAACATTTTACCATAATAAAAATTTAAAATCACAGTCCTGAGTGATGTGCCTTCAGAGAGTGGTCAGCAACTTTACTATTTTTCCAGGCAGCCTCATTTCATGAGAGAAAATGGCTCCTTTCCAAAAGAAAAGAAAATTAAATTGATTACTTTGTCAGCCCTGGCACCCACAGTATCCACAGATTTTGTGACAGGAGCTAAATATTACATAGAATCTTGAGAAAAACTGTTTTTTTAACTCTCAATTCCCGCAATCATATATATAACACCTTCTTAAGTTCACTGATGCATATGTAAGTAATCTAGACATCAGAAGTAGAGTAACAGAATAATGAAGGAGGCTTTTCTATTTTCCTTTGTATGAGGTCAACTGATTTGTCTACTGATAGTACCTTCTTTCTCCCTATAACTCTATTTAATTCAGCCTATTTGTCGCATATATAAAAACAGAATGTAAAGTCAACTACCAGTCCTGTTACTTCCCTGTAGCTTCCACTTTGCGAGGTAGAGATTTCAGGTGTTAGTGTGGGAAGCTCAGCTGCAGTTTGAACTGGCATGGAACTCCTGAGGATGCAGCAGTCGTGACAGAGCTGCAGTTTGGACTTCTCTCCTTCAAGTCCTCAGTGAAAGGAAGCAGTGAACAGGCCAGAGACCTGTGTCCGGAGGAGAATCTTGACCATGACGGCACTTCAGGTCTTCTCCATTCCCGAACTTCCAGATCAGTGGGATATTTGGAATATTTGGTTGACTGGCTTCGATTAGTCACAGGACAGAATTGGAAACATATGCACAGAAAGGTCTGGACTACTTACCTTTATCTGACTGCTTGCATTATTTTACATTGTTTTTCCAAGAGTTATTACTCATCACTTGGAATAGCTCCTTACTGCCATCTCTATGTGCTATGTGGCCCTAACCTTAAATTTTTAATTTAGATTTCTAATTAGGACCTACGACATTCTTAGAGTTAGCAATGAGCATGCTCAATATTATCAGAAATGTATCAGACAGACAAAATTCAAGCTTTATTTTTAATTTTAAAATTGGTACAAAAATTTATTTCTGTGGAACTGACCTCTTAATGCAAAGACCCAGTACAAACCCTATTTCTCTTGATGCTATCATCTTTGAGATGTCTTAGCTTGTTAAGAAAATATTCTACATAGAGCCCAAAATGCTGAGATGTTGTGTCCTGTTGCAAGTTCCACAAAGACGGCAGCCACTCCCACCTCCTCAGCTCTCACACATGCACACACATGCATTTTGCTACAGGCATATCTATCTCAGAATGGGTTCTTAGGCTAAAAGAGTAATTACAAAAGACCAGCTGTCTTAATCAAGATAGGTAAGGAAAAAGGAAGTTATTATTTGATTAGCTGAATTATTCTTTTTCATTATGAGTGCTTTATGAAATTAAACAGCATGGGCTTGAGGTTACATTACACTAAGCAGGCCTCATGCTTTCAATTCTAATTAGTATGATTCATTAGAGGAAGAAATGGAAAATGTTAAAAAATTGGCTCAAATATATTCATAACAAAAACAATAATATTTTTAAGAGGTATGCGTAGTTTGAACATTTTATTAAGTAATACAGAACTTCGATGAGAAATTTAACTAAATGACACGGATCGACTCCAGTAAGAGTTTGTTCCTCTTACAAGATCTGTGCACTAACATCTGAAAGCAGAATACTGTAACAGCACAAGGTAAATAACATCTTGTAGTGTTGTGATTTATCAATTTCAAATAAGGGTGAGAGAGTTCGGTAAAAGTAGCTTCGTTCTTCCTCACCCTATAATCACTTCTGTTTCTCTCCATACCTATAGGTTGCCTTTGGGGCCACTATGCTCCACAACCTTTCTATTTAGGCCATATGATCTCTAAAAGTTTTGGAGTTCTTCTTTCTTACAAGTGAGGCAGGAACTCTCTGGTCCAGTTTACTATATAATCCCTCGCACTCTTTCAAGATCAACCCACAACTCATCTCACTAGTTTCTCCTGTGGTTTACAGAATGTAGGAGGATAACTATCTCAGCAAGAAAGAGGTGGTGTAACTTTCTTGTGTTCTGCCCAAAGCTGAGAAAGGTATATCCCTGATTTTAATCCTAGGAGAGCAGGGGGTCAGCAAGCACACCTGAACAGGCAGTGAAGCAACTGAGGATCATAGGGTGTCCAGCATGGAGTCTGGTGCACTAGTGAAGTACTAAGAGATTGCTGGCTTCAGGAACATTTAAAAAAAATGACAAAAGAGAAATGGGAAGAGAGATCTTGACTGAGGAGGTGGTAGGTGTAAAAATCCTGAGGTAAGAGAGAGGAAAGCTGAGCCTGGAGTGACTCTAAAAAGTCATTCCATATCGCTCATTCCAGCAACAGAAATGAGGCTGGAAACATCAGTAGAAAGTCAACAGAGAAAGGTCTCGAGGAAGAAAATCTTAACCTTGAAAGTGTCAGTGGCAATATTTATATCAATATTTACATTACTCTGGTATTTGTAAATTAATTTTTAAATCATTGCAGAAAATGTCAAAATGTATGTACAAAAGTAGACAGAATGCTATACCCTCTAGGTGCCTTTTAGCCAGCTTTCTTATTGAGTCATGGTTAATTTTGCTTTTTCTAGTTTCTTATCTCCCATACTGTCTTTGAAAAAACCATGGAATATGATCTTATTTAGAGAATATTTGTTTTTAAAGTAATTTAGAGTAGCGCAGCTCACAAAAGGCAAACTGTGGAAGCATCCTGTATCCATCAACAGATGAATGGATACGGAAAATGTATTTTCACACAGTGAAGTACTACTCTGCCATAAAAAAAGATAAATTTGACCCATCTATACGAAGATGCACCTTGAAACTGAAATGAGTGAGGTGATTCGGATGTACAAGCTTAAATATCATATGTTTTATCTTATCTGAGAAACCCAAATTACAAATAAAGAGCAAAATAAAACAGATAATAGGAAGTAGGGGATCTTTCTGATCTTTCTTGATCAAGGCGATCAAGGGAAGGAAAGAGAGGAGGAAAAAGGGATGAAAAACGAGCAGGATGTGTTACATACACGCTCATAAAGGCACCTGAGTTTGGTGGTTCTCACTAGGGGTCCAAGAGAGCACAGGGTTCTCAAACGTCTGTGCCTCTGGTCTGCAGCTCTGTCTCGAGCTCTCACTGGACCTAGGAAGGGTCCTCCGCCCCATGTGACACTGGAGCAGCTTCGCAGCTACTCATCTGTGAACTGTCACAGTGCTGCTTAAAATGTGGGTGTCACTACCACACATGGCAATTCAGTTCCTGTGATGAAATGGGAATCCCTGGGTCTTCAGCTCACAAATCTTTTGTCTTTATAGATTTGACATCAGTGGTATGTTTTTACATGATAGAAAATTTGTTTATAGTTTTCTGTCTAGATAGCCTACTATTACTTAAAAATGAAATAAATGCAAATACAAAATGGCTACAAATGACTTGAGCCAGCCAATGCTTTTAGAAAGGGGTCCTATTTGCTCATGTAGTGTGAATGGGCATGTGGGAAAGATTTCAGCTTAAAATCAAAAGTTGTTTTACTAATGAACAAAGCAGGCTGAGTGAGTGACGAAGGCTGCACGTAATGACACAACATTCAAAATTTAAATAATATTCTGGATGTTTTCAAAGTAAGGCTCACTACCTACAAGAATAAAGCTAGGGCTGGGGATTTAGTCCAGTGGTTCCGGCACCTGCTTTGCAAGTTCAAGGTCCAGGATTTAATCCCCCCTAATCACATACAACAATGCCGGGCATGGACACTCATGCCCAGCAGCAATCAGAACCACACACCACAGTGCCGAGTGTGGTGGCTCAGGCCTGTAATCCCAGCACTTGGGAGGCAGAGGCAGGAGGATTGTTGTGAGTTCAAGGCTGAGCTAAGGGCTAGCCTGAACTACAAAAGTGAGACCTTGTCTAAAATAAATAAATGAATAAATAAATTTTAAAAAGTAAAGCTAAAGGTGGGCAGTGTAATTTTATTAGCACAATAATGTTTTCTGTCTATGAGACAAACACGAGGAATGATCAAATATGATTCATTTAGCAAATAGGGGCCAATAAGTCCCAGATTTTTGGTTGATGGCAATTCTTTCTAAATGGAAGTGTTTCAATTTTCCAGAAATTCAACTTATTATTTTAATTTCATAACTAGGTTAATAATTTCAACGTGTAATGAATACCCTATGACTTGACAGGAATGTCTAAAAAATAAAGATGCAATAAAAGTAAGTGACTTTTTTGGTTATTATAGAAGCATTACAAGATAAAAAACTGGATTAAGTCTTTTAATAACATTCTCATTTTATATTAACTTCCCACACTCTGGGATTAAATTTAGGATCTAGCATTTCTTGGGCAGATGTGGCATCGCTGAGCTCAATCCCCAGCCCCTCATGTTATTATTTTAACCACAATTCATTCTTTCTCACCTCCTTTGCAAGGGAAGTTTGACAAAAAATAGGTTTCAAGGTTTTTTTCTTAATAGCTATGCTATCCAATATGTTAGCCATTATCATACACAGCTACTTAAATGTAAATTCATTAAAATTAAATATATTGAAAAACTTAGCTCCTTAGTCTCATTAGCTCCAGGTGGCCAGAGCTACCATATTGGCCAGCAAAGAGACAGAACATTTTCATCATCATCTGAAGTCCTAGGGAGTAGTGTTGCTTTGGAAAACACTATGACTTAAATTCACACTGAGAACACTCAAAATATTGCTGTGGTATTTCTACTATTAATTTTTTAAGGCAAAATGACAACCACATAAATATATATGAAAACACTCCTGAGAAGGGGAGCATTTACCTAAAGATAATCTTTTTTCTTTTAAGAGTCAGTACAAAATTACTATAGATAATTCATTTTTCCTTTTATGTATCAAATTAGAATCAATATAATAAATACAAATTATCCTCTCCTGAAATATTAGTAATTCATAACAAAACTCAATCTGATAAAATAGTTTAAAAATAAATATTCCTCCATTGTGCTGGGTACAAGGGCTAACTTTAAAGGATTTCCTGAAACAACAACAAAAAAAACCAATTAATATTTCCAGTGGAACTTTAAGTTATTTACTAATTTTATCTACATAAAAGCACATGCATGTCTTCTAAATTTTAAAGAATGTCCCATTTTTTTACCCTTCACTGGAATGGAATCTAATAACTGTTGCAAAATTATGACCACAAAAGATATATCTGCCTTCCCTGACGCTTGTCTTCTGAGACATAGCATACCCTTTCAAATCAAAGGCAAATTTTATTTTTGTTAGAAATATACTTAAATGTTACCATTTAAAGAGTAAGATAAAAGCTTCTAGATTCCAAGTCTGTTCTTGTAAGTCTGAGACTTGAGCCAGTAATTTTATAACTTCCATGTTCTAGAGTGGCTGAGAAGGTGGGCAAGGAAATGTCAGTTTGGCTCCGGCTCGCGCAGTGTGTGCACGCGGCAGCGATCCTGCCGAGCGGCTACGTGGCATGTTTATCAGGAGATAATCACACCCCCAGAGGTTTGGAAGCACTCAGCTGAACCTTGTGCTTCACAACACACTTGGGGTGTCATTATCTCATGATAACCATACTCCCTGTCAAGCCTTATTGCTTAATTAGGGGTTACGAAGGTGATAAGACTAAAAGAAATTGGATGAACAGTACCCAAGATGAATGATACCTTAATCAACTTAAACGTGGTGGCTGCAGGAAGTGTGATGAACGAATACTGTACAGTGAGTTATATAGTATTTTTAGAAAAATTTGTTAATAATAAATGAAAAGAAACCCAATCTGTATTCATAGATTATTTGGATTGTATTTGCCAGGAGACATGATGTTTATGATCAATAATTTAAATTGTATTTTCATGCAGTACATGAAATGTTCAAGAAATTAATGATAACATGAAATTTAGCTTTGACTTAAGATACCCAGTTTACATACGACAGCGATTCATCAAAATCCAAACACAGGATTTAAGTACTAAATCTGCAAGGGAGTTGATCAATAACACCCAGGCCATGTATGATTTCAACAAAGTAACCTGAAGCCAAAGTTTACGAATAATATGATAAACCCTGTTCTACTTTTTTCTGTATTAGACCTTAAAATAACCAAATAAAAATATCATACCCACCAAAAAGCCATGCCCGAATACTTCACTTTAGCTCTTTTGTTCTATTTTTATAAACAACTGCGATATTTGCAGACAGAATATAGCTCCAGCTATGGTGCACTTGAAGCCGCTTTTCAATTCACTGTGAAACATCAATTATCTTTATCAAATAACAGTATCTCATCTCAGTCCATTATCAAGATGGAGTCTTATTTCAGCAGGACTACAGCCCTATCTGTATATCAGGGCTGGCCACAGAGGCAGAGCGTGAGTGAAAGGCTGTGAAATAATCAATAATAATCATCAAATTGTGGTCGAAAGGTTGTGAGGATGGAAGTTTTTGATGAAACCTCACCTTTTTTTTTTTTTTTTTTTTGGTGCGGATGATAAGGCTTAACCTTTGCAATACCTGCTAACTATGCCTCAGTTAGAGGAAGCATCGTGTACACTTTAAAGTGTTTCTGAATGTTCAAAGACACCCTGAAATATTTCGGTTTAAGTGGAACCCAAACCTCATGCTATTAAAAACATCAGGTAGGAGGGCTCAAAACAATTGTGAACAAGGTTACTGGAAGCTTGCTACTGTGTTCAGGCAGCAGAGTTCAGACCCTGACTCACCGTGGGTATTAAATCCATCTAAGTAAAGGTCAGCTCCGAAAGAACAATGTTTGCATAACAATGGATAAAATGTATCCTGTTACTCTTCCCAGAGGTAATACAGCTGTTGCCGAATTCTGCGTATCTGGAGTTGAAAAGGTCTCTGCTTGACGTCAAGAGGAGTTTGATGGCATGTACACTTATGCATATCTCAAAATTGTAAACGTGTGGCACAAAAACAATGGTAAGAGATTCAATTTTTAAATTTAAAGTTATGACACTAACGTGATGGAATCAGAACTGGAACACATTTCTGTGGACTTTTCTGTTACTGGGTTCTACTTATAAGTGGATACAAACCAAAGGTAAATTAGCTGTGAAACAATGAGGGTCAAACTGGAGCCAGCGTCTAGTCCCGGGGTCCATCGGTGCAGAGGGAGCCCACCTTGGTTACGCTGTGCACAGCCCCAGAATAATACTTGCTAAAAGCTTTGATTAAAAAATTCTTATTTTGTGATGGCTTGATATTTTAAAAGCATACATTTAGAAAACTAGATAACACTCAAACATAAAACTTACCTTCAAGAATTTGCTAAAACTTAAAAACTAAAACCATAAATCAATAAAGAATTATTATTTCATATGCTAAAAAATCACTGGTGCCTTGCTAATATGAAAAAGTAAAAGAATTCTTCCTCTCCTTCTCTCCTCCTTCTCTTCCTTTCCCTCTCTCCTCTCTCTCTCTCCCAATGGTAAAGCTCAAAGGCATAGTGTAAGACTTTAAACATCTTCAAGTGATAGGCTTCTTATCATTTGAACATATTGCCGTATCTGCGGACAGGAGACATTTCAAAAGTAGACTCTAGTTCAGGGTCTACTAATTCCTGAAGTTGAATACTTCTAAATAGAAATTAGCAGGTCAGGGATTTAGCTCAGTGGTTCTGGCACCTGTCTTGCAAGTGCAAGGACCTGGGTTTGATCCCAGTAACCACACACAATACTGGGTGTGGAGACTCACACCCAACACCAACCAGCACCACATACCACAGTGCGGGGCATGGTGGCTCACACCTGTAATCCCAGCACTCGGGAGGCAGAGGCAGAGGATTGCTGTGATGTGAGTTTGAGGCTGAGCTCAGGGCCAGCCTGAACTACAAAGCAAGACTCTGTCTCAAAAAAAAAAAAAAAAAAAAAGAAAGAAATTAGCTCTGTTATCCTTCTCACAGACTCAACTTACTAAATGAGATTTGTTAAATAAATTTGTGCTTGTTTCACTGTAAACATTATAAATTAGTTTCAGTAAAAAGTAACCAGCGATATTAACCTGACTTGTGAATCTTGCTTTGAATTATCTTTTTTATAAAAATGGCTTATATAAGAATAATCATTTTTCTTTTATGAATGATAACACTTTTGATATAAGAACAACAGTTACACAGTGCAGTAAGACACTTAAAGTACCTTTAAAAAACAGCTACATTTTATGCTCTTTTACCAAGTGAATAAATCCTGTTTCTGAAGAGCCCTGAATTCCTTTTGATACAACCATTCAATACTAAGAATGCAAAAAAATTCTTAATGCTAACTGTGGATCGAGAAATACATAGAACATAAGAAAAATTAAAATAATCTGGTAAGTGGAAATCTCCAAAAGAAAAACAAAAACACTATGCTCACAGTGAGCCATTTTTTTTAAACAAACTGCAGCTTAAACAGAAATAAATCTTTTTTAAAAAATAAAAGATTTTACTTGATGTTGAGTAACTTGACACATTATCAGAGGCTTAAATGTATCTTAGGGGACATTTACAAAAGTTCAAAACATGCTAATCAAACAAAATCAAAAGTCTTCCAGAACCTATGATTCACTGTAACAAACAGATAACAGTAACAAATCATGGATAATCCTTGTGACATATATTAAAATTTAGTTTTGAAAATGACTATTACAGCAAAATTTTAAATCTAGTGTTAATGGTAAGTATTCTTCTAATTAATATGGTATCTTACAATTAGTTTTCCACTCATCATGGAAAAGTTCATGTTGACATCTATACAAAGCTATATTGGATTACTAACGGCATCAGAAATGAGAATTTTGTGTATGAAATCTTAGTACAGAGGCAGCTATTAAAACTACACAAAACAATCCTCACATTGCTACCACACTTTATCCCACATATAATAAATGTCCACCACAAACAGTGTGTTCAAAGGCTGAATCGGTCGGCTCCCAGAGCTGAGGAGCAGCAATAAGATAGTATGTTTTATTATGAGTGTCATGGAGACGGTGTGAAAAATCAAGAGCCACAGGCAGTCAGCGGCAATGGGTCAATAATGCTCCCAGAGACACTGTGTAGATAATCAACAACAAGGCCTGAGGTGCTCTCCGCACTGCACACAGCTGAAGGGCAAATCAATACAGCCAGGGGAAGGACACTGCCCTGCTCCACTTCCCACAATACACTGTGATGACTGGAGGAAAACACCCCCAATGAAGATAAAGCCAACTTGGTGGGCAGCTAACAATCAACTAACCTTTTAATGTAATCACAAATTCATCATTCAACAAGGCTTCCAAAAACATCCAAACAATCCAATATAAAGTCTGCCTTAAAATGATACCAGAATAAGGGCCTGAAGTGTTATATAAATAGGAACCAAACAGAATTACTTAACTATAACAAAGGCAAACACTTTCTAATGAAGCATTTCCGTTTATAATCCTATAGTTACAGCTTTACCAAAATTTTGTGAGTATAAAATTCTATTTTGATAGACTGTATTGTCTTCACTTTGGGGATGTGGTATTGATAATGCTCAAACAGATGCTTATTATCATCAGATGGGTAAATAAGAATTAAAATATTAAATTTTAGAAATTATAAATTATACTTAAATTACTTGTTTCCAAAAGAGAAGTATAACATTTTAATGTTATCCATTGGTTCTGAGAGCAACATTTTCCCAACAGTTTTTGTATCTGACACCTTGTTAAAATATGATGCTAATATTTCACATAGTTCAGTAAAAATTTATGAGTAGAAATATGTTGATTTATTATTTCTCAAGAAAAAGGTGATTCATCACATCCATCATTCTGTTAATCATTAGGTGTGATTTCTAAGTTACTATGTAAAGCCATCTTTTTTGAAACATGAAAATGTGTTGGAAGAAAAATGGTGGGAAACATTTTAAGATTTATTTCTGGCTTTGAAAAATGAAAGCTTTTCTAAAAAACAATTAAAGAACATCTTTTAAAATTAAAATGGAACCCCAGCTCAAGCTTGAAGTAATATAAATGTTCTTTCAACATAGTATTAAAGAAAGGACTGTAATATGTTTCTATTGTTATGATATCAAAAGAATACTAAACAGAAGAAAAATCCCTTGCAATTGTATAGAATGGTACGTGAGTGAATTTAGGGAACAGCACTGATCTCTTATAGCATTTTAATTGCATTTTAAACACACCAATTTTGTCAGTCTAGTGATACAAGATTATCTTGTTTCTTTTTTCTGTTATATACTGATACAAGTATTGTGAAAAATGGCTCTGCATTATTTAACTGCTACCAAAAGATTTCCCAAAGTTATAATTCTCATGGGCATATGTTTTTCAACTAGCAAGGATATGAATTAAAAAATAATTCCTTTGCTGATGCTTATGTTTTACTATTTGGAGAAAGGTAGGAGTTTACTATATGCTTAATTACTGAAATCTGATGTGTCTACAAAATAAACAGACTTTAGCTACAGAGTATGAACTGTCTACTCTGAACTCTGTGTTTATGACTAGTAGGTTAATGCAATATAGTTAAAAGCCAGGTTTCCATTTTTGAAAAGTTATATCATCTGGTCACCATGACAACAAAACTGACATACTACATCAAGACACAAAAAAAATAGAACTTAAAAAAGGAAAATCTGCTTCTAAAAGTAGTTTATAGCTTTATAAATATTTCCTCAACTTAAATACCATATTTAGAGCAATAATGCAAAAATAATCAGTAAAAAATAGGACCTATTTCTTTATCAAATAAGATGATTCAGACTTAGATGCCCTTAATGGTGAGCAGTGTAGTGACAAGCACTAACAGCAATAGTCTTTAAAACGCAGTTTTCCTGGGGGTCCCCAGTTATCCCTTTGCATCTACTCATCATTAGGGAATTTGTGTTGACCTATTTAATTTTAGACCTTCCACCTCTTTGTCAAATCTGCTTGGGGGCTACTCGCCTAAGTCCTGCTGCTGTCCTGCAGCCGAGGAGTATGTGATATGACAGCTGGCTGATCTGCATGCTTTTCGCTCATTGGCTGAGGAAATTGCCTAGGCAGTGAACACTTGAAGACAGGCACGGATTACAGATGCTTCCTCATTTTGAAAACTGGGAACATGTCTATGTGTGTAGAGAGCATTCACACAACCCTACACACTGTATGTTAGGATGGTACTTTCTTCCCACTAAACATGAGCAGAAGTTAAGGGTAATTTAGAATGTACTCCTATGGACACAACGTTAGCAGGTTAAAAACCCCTCAATTCTAATTGTGTTTAGAGGCTTTGGTGTTTGGTGGGATTTTTTAAAGTCCCATAACCACATGATCAATCCAGGTGATTTAAAATCGATGCCAAAGCCAGACAAAGGCTGCTGTAAACAGCTCTCTATTTGCTTTATGGAAAAGGTGAAAAATTGGAGTGAGGCTACTCTTTCAGTGAGATGCCTAAACCATATAAAATACCCTGAGCTCATGAAGCTAGGTTAGTTTTTTTGGTAGAAATTAAGAAACATAAATGTAATACAATTTCCCTTGTTCACAAAAAATTAAGCAAAAGCTTTTAAAAATTTTGCTTGTCAATGATATCTTTTTTGCTAATATGAAAAGAAAATTTTATCAGGAAGCAAATAATACTCTATTTCTGCTCCCTCCCCAAATCAAACAAAACCCCCCACATATACCCCATAATTCTGTTAACGACAAATTTACTGAGTCATTTCTTTTATAAATAGTATGAAACTGATTGTTTCTGAAATCTACCAAATTAACAT